>CAUYPK010170299.1:0-22293 GCA_963574355.1 Loris lydekkerianus
GAAGAGCAGAGAGAGGGAAGAAAGGAAGGTGTGGGGCCTTGGTGTGTGCCACACCTTCTGGGGGCAAGACACGATTGCAAGAGGGACTTTACCTAAAAAATGCAATCAGTGTAACCTGGCTTATTGTACCCTCAATGAATCTCCAACAAGGAGAGGAGGGGAGGGGAGGGGAGGGGAGGAGAGTAGGGGAGGGGGAGAAGGAGAGGAGGAGAGGGAGAGGAGGAGAGGGAGAGGAGGAGAGGGAGAGGAGAAGAGGGAGAGGAGAGAGGGAGAGGAGAGAGGGAGAGGAGAGGGAGAGGGAGAGGAGAGGAGAGGCGAGGAAGGAAAGGAACGAAAGGAAGGAAATAAATAAAGAAAGAAAGAAAGAAAGAAAGAAAGATCTCTATGAAGAGAATTATGAAACTTTAAGAAAGGAAATAGCAGAAGATGTCAACAAATGGAAGAACATCTCATGCTCATGGCTAGGAAGAAATCAACATCATTAAACTGTCCATACTTATCCAAAGCCATCTACAGATTTAATACAATCCCCATGAAAGCACCAATATATACTTTAAAGATATTGAAAAAATAGTACTTCAATTCATATGGAACCAGAAAAAAACCCCAAAGAGAAAATACAGTTCTTAGAAATAAAAACAAATCTGGAGGCATCACGTTGCCAGATTTCAGGTTATATTACAAGGCTATAGTAATCAAAACAGCATGGTACTAGTATTAAAAGAGAGACACAGATCTATGGAATAGGATAGAGAATCTAGAGATGAACCTAGCCATGTATCATCATTTATTTAATCTTTGATAAATCTAACAAAAACATGCAATGGGGAAAAGAATCCTTATTTAACAAATGGTCCTAGAACTGGTTATCCCACATGCAGAAGACTAAAACTGGATCCAGATCTTATCCACATGCAGAAGACTGAAACTGGATCCATATCTTACCACTAACAAAAATTGATTCCCATTGGATAAAAGATCTAAATTTAAGACAAGAAACAATAGGCTCGACACCTGTAGCTCAGTGGCTAGGGAGCCAGCCATATATACCAGAGCTCGCGGTCCAAACCCAGTCCGGGGCTGCCAAACAACAATGACAACTACAAACAAAAAACAGCCGGGTGTTCTGATGGGCAGCTGTAGTCCCTGCTACTTGGGAGACAGAGGCAAGAGAATCACTTAAGCCCAAGAGTTTGAGGTTGCTGTGAGCTGTAACGCCATGGCATGTTACTAAGGGCGACAGCTTGAGACTCTGTCTCAATTAAAAAAAACCCAAAAGGCACAAAACAATAAAAATTCTAGAAGAAAGTGTGTGGGAAAATGCTTGAAGATATTGGCCTGGGAAAAAACTTTAGGAGGAAGACCCCCCTAGCAACTGTAGCAACACCAAAAATTAACTGGGACTTATATTAAGCTAAAAAACTTTTGCATGGCTAAAAGTACCACAAACAGAGCAAACAGACAGCTCTCAGAATGGGAGAAGATTTTTGCATGTTATGAATCTGACGAAGGCCTGATAATTAGAATCTATAGAGAACTCAAATAAGAAGTGCCAAGGCTCAGCGCCTGTGGCTTGTGTGGTTGGAGCGCCAGCCACATGCAATGGAGCTGGCAGGTTCGAGTCCAGCCTAGGCCTGGCAAACAGCGATGACAACTACAGCCAAGGAATGGCTGGGCATTGTGGCAGGCCTGTGGTCCTGGCTGCTTGGGAGGCTGGGGCAGGAGAGTCTCTTGAGCCCAGGAGGTTGCTATAGGCTGTGGTGCTGCAGCACTCTGCCTGGGGCAAGAGCTTGAGGCTCTGTCTAAAAAAAAAAAAAAAAAGTGCCAACAACCCTCTCTGTAAGTGGGCAAGAGATTTGAACAGAAACTTCTTTGAGGATGACAGATGAATGGCCAACAAACACATAAAAAATGCTCGTCTTTAATCATCAGAGAAATGCAAATCAAAACCACTCTAAGATACCATCTAATGCCAGCAAGATTAGCACACATCACGAAGTCCCCAAACACCAGATGTTGGTGTGGATGTGGAAAGAAGGGAACACTTCTACACTGTTTGTGGGATTGCAAACTAATATAGCCTTTTTGGAGAGAAGTATGGAGACACCTCAAAGATCTAAATGACCTTCCATTTGATCCTGTAATCCCACTGCTAGGTATCTATCCTGAAGATTATTTTAACCACAAAGACATTTGCACTAGAATGTATACTGAGGTTCAATTCGTAATTGCCAAGTTATGGAAGCAACTTAAGTGCCCACCAACCCATGAATGGATCAATAAACTGTGGTATATGTATACCATGGAATATTATTCAGCCATTAAAAAAAATGGAGACTTTACATCTTTTACATTAACCTGGATGGAGTTGAAATACATTGTTCTTAGTAAAGTATTGTAATAATGGAAAAATAAATAAATATCCAAGGTACTCCATACTAATATGAAATCAATATATAAACAATTATATGATCCTAAGAACAATAAAACACTATTATAGTCCAGTTTGGGGGTAGAGGGAAGCATGAGGGGAGAGGGAGGAGGACACATGGCAGAAGGAGGGAGGGCGTGAGGCAGGATCTCACCTAATGTGCACATTGTGAGGGTATATAAAACGCCCCCTGGGTGAGGGGCTCTTCTACAAATGGTACTTTACCCTGGAAGCGAGAACAATGTAACCTAAATATTGTACCCTCATATTAATTTCAATAAAATTAAAAAAAAAAGTCTTTAGTTTTCCTAGTTATTTAATTTTACAGAAATTTTATTTTCTAATGACTATTTAACTATGACTATATTTTTATCATAAGAATATTCAACTACATATATTCTACCACTACTCTCAATTCTGCTGCTAGACACTTCAAACATTTTAAATACTTTTTCCTCAGAAATCAAAATTCCTTTTTATTCACTATAAGTAGTAACTTGGAAAAAACCACAATTTCTTCCAGAAATGAGGGGACTGTCAAACAATAAATGACAGTGATAAACCCACACTGATATATTGTTTTCTGAGAAAAGTTCAGAAATGATACATAATTATTTATAACAATGCCCAGCACAGCGCCTTATGCATAATGGAAGCCTAATAAATATTTGTGGAATTAGTAAATAACAACTGTTTTATAAAAGCAAAATCTCTGATACTAAATAACCATTTTAAAATAAGACACTAAATTACTTATTTTGCAGTTTAATGCCAATCATTCCATGTTTAAATGTTATTTAAAATAGTATATCTTCAATAAAATAATTTGTATGCAATGATCATTTTCTTATTCACCAACTCACATCCTTTCTTAATTCACCAACTCAAGTGTCTTCTCCTTTATCCATCTATTTACTCCTTATAAAAGTGAGCCTTTACCTCTTCAAGATTTTTTTTTAAAATACAGCTACAGCTATATACATGTAGCTATATTCAGTTAAATTATCATACTGCATAATCTCTGTTGGGGAGTTAATTTTGTGAACACATGTATTACTTTAGACTACTACATCTCACTGGCTCCCTGTGGTAATAATTTACTTAATACTAACTTACCCATACCCCAGGAAGTCAAATTTGATAACAAGCTATCTTTAGTGGTAGGTGAGAAGGAAACAAAAGAAAAGCAAGCAAAAAAATCCTCCAAAACATGCAATTAGTGGTAATGGGAAAGTAGATGCTTAAAAGAAGGATGTCAGTGTATAAAAGGGAAGGAAAAAGGTTAGAGACATACTTAGTTTACTGTATTTTTGTGAGACACCACTAACCCTAATAATTTAAAATAATTGAGGCAAGGGAAGATAAGCTCTCATAGGAATCAATGAAAAAAAAAAAACCCTGCAAAATGTAGGAACAATGGAATCTCTGTACAGAATACTGGCTCCATTCTCTGGGAGCTACAGATGAAACAGAATTGTATATAAGCAAATAAAAAGATACATAAGGGACAAGGAAAAGTGTCTCTAATAGAATTAATGAACTTCTAAAGCATGTGACACCCTGAGAATACCTGGATTTTTATTTCCAAAGACAAACCACTCAAGCTGCACCTCGTAGGAAAAACTTTAATGAAGTTTCAAAATGTACTTTCACATTAAGGAATGTTGACTTCTCTCTTCTATTTCACAGGAACAAATCCTGAAAATACTCATCAAATTCTTCTTCCCTATTTAAAAGAAAAAGTATGTATTTTGAATAAAAATCTAGAGTAAAAAAATTAGTAACATATTATATGAGATTAATTATTTTAGACATAATTGGCTGATTCTTCTATATATCAATATAGTTCCGAGAGTCAGCTACCAATTAATTCTTATTTTCTCAAATAGTAACTACTCCCAAATTGATTAAAATTAAAATATTTTGTATATTGGCACCTCTCCCTAAAGTTATTACTTAAGATTTTGCTTTGAAGTACTTTGTGAAATGTCATTGCTTTTCTTTACTTTTTTGGTTTACATTATACCTTCTCTCATTCCCATTTCACTCCAATGTACTTAAGAAATAAATAGGGCAGCGCCTGTGGCTCAAAGGAGTAGGGCACCAGCCCTATGTACTAGAGGTGGCAGGTTCAAACCTGGCCCTGGCGAACAAAAACAAAAACAAACAAACAAACAAAAAAAAAACTGTCAAAAAAAAAAAAAAAAGAAAAGTAATAAAAAAGAAGCTATTTTTAAGGAAAAATACAAGTCTTACTCTCAGAAATGGGAAAAATATACTTTGGCTACAGTTTTTTATTACTCTGAAAATAGTTAATATACTATATATTTGTAGCAGTAAAGAGTATATCAAAAATAAAGAATCGAATTCTTTGAAAGGAGAATTAAATTATAACATATCAAAATTCTATGAAAACTGTAAAGTACTAAAACAATGTTAGATCCAGGAGCCAGAGTGACATAATAACATGGGTTGTCAAGTTAGGCAGTATTAAGTCGTAGCTCAGTCACAAGTATTAGTTGTGTGAGCAAGTTACTTAACTTCTCTGAACTCTACTTCCTTATCTGTAAAACGAAGATAATTAAATTCCCTTATAGATTATGAGAATTAAATGAATGCAATTGTTTTTCTTTCTTTTAGGCACAGGGAATCAAACTGGATAGTAAAAACCAGCCTACTCTGTAGAGCAGACTCACAGAATTGACTCTATGTCCTATTTTGTCATTCTCAGCTATAAAGATTTTCAAGGGGAAGTACTCAATAAGTGGCTGGAAATTTAGTTATTAATATAGTTTAAATTGGACAGCAATATTTTTTTCACAACAATAGCTTTTTTATAATCCAACCTATAATAAACCCCAGGAGAAAAAAAGAGCTCATGGAAAAAGAGAAAAAGTAATCTTGCTTTAAAAAAAAACAAACAACAAAAAAACCTCTCCAATGCACCCCAAATTCTATTACACTGCGGTCATATAATTAGTGAAACGCTTTATAATCAGTCTAAATTGATGAGTTATAATTGATTCAACAGGTCTATTTCTCTTATGGATCGACAAAGTGAGATAAAAATTTACTGAGCACTTACTCTGTTTATAGGTATTGTACCTGAGGTTTTACTTTCTTTATTTAATCACCACCATAAACTCTTATAGGGTATTATTTTATACCTTTTTAGTAGAAAATTTCAAGTGGTGAACATTCCAGTATATGCCAAGACCTGGTAATTTTCTACCTCCATACCTCAGACAGCACTTCTTCCAACCCGTAGCAGAGAATAATGAATGCACTGAACTGTTTTTTGTGGGTTCAGATGGGTGTTGCATAAATCTACACCTGGCTAAATCAATCTTCAAGGGGCGCCTCTGTATGGGTTTATGATAATCACAGTATCATGGACCAGGCTACTCTGGAAGATAGTAAACAGTCCTCTCTGAAGAAATCCAAGCAAGGATCACAGAGTCATCTCTGGCTGATGAAAGATTTATTTACCAAGAGGAAGCTAGGGTTACCTGTTTATGACAACAAACTATGGCTGGGAACAAACTCCACGTAACCAGGCCAGGTAGTATTTGGCATTAAACAGACATTCATGATGTTCAATTTTTTCATTCCCTGTTATCCTGTTATAAAGAATGGCTGTGGTTATAGCTTCCTGAACTGATTTAAAAGTATTCTCTTTTAATATTAGCACTTACTGTGATTTTTCATCTGTCTCTGGCAGTGGACCCTTCCAAAGTTCAGATTCTGAAGCACTTTCTTCCTCATCAGAATTTCCTGTTCATTTTAAAAGAGAGGTTTTAAAAACTGTCTTTTATTTAAAATACATTTTTAACTACTCATCAATACAATTAATTTAACTTCAATTTAGCTTCAACTTTTATGGCTCTCTAGAAATTTTCATTCATTTTCCTAGTTACAATAAATTCTTTTAAAAAATAAATAAGCTAGGAGATACCAAAGAATCTCAGCAAAAAGGCCAAGGATTTAAAGTCTCATGAAACTCCTATAAATTACACTGAATTAAATTGGCAATCCCAATATTAACTCTTATAAGGGAATTATCTCTGGCAATATATAGTTGTCTTTGATTTAGTTTCTTTTTTCCTGATTATACAAAAGACATGCAAGTTCATATTTTTATAAAGAACATGTTTACATTAGGATCAATACCCCAAGAACTGAGCTAGTGTATGAGATAAGCTAGTTAAATGTTAAAAAACTAGTGCTGAATGCATAACTGGAAGAAGACT
This sequence comes from Loris lydekkerianus, assembly GCA_963574355.1. NCBI lineage: Eukaryota > Metazoa > Chordata > Mammalia > Primates > Lorisidae > Loris > Loris lydekkerianus. The sequence continues at coordinate 6,682 of CAUYPK010170299.1, forward strand.
GTTTCGTGAAAAAAACATTCTTATATGTTGTTTGAAGTGAAAATTAAGTAAACCTTCTTCTTGAGGAAAATCTGGCATTATAAAACAGTTTAAAACTGGCTCAGCACCCGTAGCACAGTGGTTACAGCGCCGGCCACATGCACCGAGGCTGGTGGGTTGGAACCCAGCTCAGGCCAGCTAAGTAACAATGACAACTACAACCAAAAAAAAAAAAAAAAAGCAACCAAATAGCGCTGGGCATTATGGCAGGCACCTATAGTGTCCCAGCTACTTGGGAGGCTGAGTCAAGAGAATCACTTAAGCCCAAGATTTTGAGGTTGCTGTGAGCTGTGACTCTACCCAGTACTCTACCCAGGGTGACACAGTGACACTCTGTCTCCAAAAAAACCAGTTTCAAACACATATCCTTTGACCAGCTTTGCTGCTTTTAAGAATTTGATTAGGATAAAAAATCATCTCAGAAATATAGGCACAAAGATGCACACTGTATACTAACAGTAAGAAAAGAAAACATACTAATCTCCACCAATTAGGGATTAAAACCTTAGCATATCTATATATATTGCCATGGGAAAATGTCCATTTTATATCAAATTTTTAAAAAGTTATAGAAAGTATGCAAAGTATAATCTGATTTATGTTAAAAAACATTATATATATGTTATGTACCTACATATAAATGTATATATGTACTGTAAATTTGTAAGGACTACCCAAACTTAATAGTAATAGATACTATTGGTGGACCTGGGATACTTCTACTTTATATTTTAAACATTTCCAAATTATTTGTATTTTAAACAATGAGCATGTATAACCTTCAAAATCAGTATAACCTTCAAAAACAATAAAGATACTTTCATTATAAAAACAGCAAAACAGATATGTTTCAGATGAATCATATTAGTCAACTATAAATTATGAAATACCAAAAAACATATTATCAAATAATTATATTCCACAAAGTAATTACATTAGCCAAAAATTATTCCCCAATAAAGACATTAATCTAAAACAGAACTGACACAGATGTGGCCTGTCAATACAGAATGTCCCCTAGTTAAACACCACACAAAAATAAAACAGCATTGATTGGCCACAGTGGTGCTAGCCTTTTACCTTCTGGACTTTGATCTTTGAATCAACATGCATGTCTGAACTTTAGTCCTAACTGAATCTATTCTGGAACCAATTCTGACAAAATGGCAAGAAAGGGGGGGGGGGGAGAGTGTTTTGTATTTTTCATGATCAACATACAAATTATGATAAAATTATGAAGTCTTGGGAACAAGATTCCTGATCAATGACAGCCATTACGAGAACTGCCAGTGTCTCAAATAGATGTGAGAAAAAAAGAATAAAAGTCCTCTACCTTTATTTTTATAAAAACTCACTAATATGAGATAAAGAAAAACATAAAAACTAATTAGGCCTAATAAAGTTATTACTTTGGTGATACTCTGCTAATGATATCAGAGAACAGAACCTAAAATGGCCTTTAAAAAGCAGGCAGCTGATTTCAAAAGGTCTTACAACCACTGTTGTCTTGCTCCCTTCCAAGAGTACTTCCCTCGTGTCAGCTTTCCTATGCTGGTTATCTAACACAAATAAATTTTATGCAAAAAATCTAATCAGTTTAGAATAACATTATAAAATAACACTCTTTGAATGAGTACCCACTAAAAAAGTGGCCAAATATCCTTGGAAAGTTAAGTCTAAGAGACTGAACTAAATGAACTCCAACTTTCCTTCAACTACATGAATCGACAGTATCCTGGTTCCCTGAGAGTGACAGCCACTACAAATTATTGCTATGATGACTGTTATAACCTGCCAGAGGCAGGAGGGTAGTAAGGAAATAGCAATTGGTACAGGTAATACAAAAGGATGCTCCTAGAGCATGAGTATCAAATCTATGCAGCTAGGATAGCAAGTGGGGATCAGAATTTAAGTCACTGACTCTGTGTTGGACTGGAACCTGAAGGTCATTTAATCCAATCCTCATTCAATGAATGAATCTCTCACTGCAACACCTCCAAGATCAAGTGGCTATCCAATCTAGCTTGAACACTATCTCTTGAGGCAGCCTATTCCTCCATTCATTAGTCGTAAGTGACAAGTTTTTCCTTAAATTAAGACAAAAATCTATCTTCAGACAATTTTTATACACAGACTGTAGTTCTGCTAACCGGAGTCACCAAAAGTAAGTCTCCTACATAGTAGCAGCCTTGTGAACACACATACAGTAGTTTCCAGGTCCACCTCCTCACCTCTTCTCTCCCATCCTATCACTTTTCTGCAAGCTAAACATCTGTAGTTCTCACAACATTCTTCTTACCACACAAATGCAAGTTCCACACAAATGCAAGTTCTCTCAACACCTCAGTTGTTCTCTTCTGGACCTGCTATCCAAGTTTTCAACGTTCCCTTTAGAGTGCAGTGCATACAACTGCATATGATTTTCTCTATATGCTTTGAATAATGAAAGCAGTCTTATCATCTTAGTTTTTGTGGATTGGTATAGGATACCTAATACCTTGCCCTACTAAAGTAATGGCAAATGTCTCAAATATTCATAACAAATGCACAAGTCTGGTTTTTTACAAACTTTATTTTTGATCTGGTCAATTCTAGAGAACACAGAACCTGGATAAAGTCTGATTATTTCTCTGATTTAACAATAATAGCTATAGGTTAACAAGGACTTATTCTGGGTCAGGCACATATTTTACATGTATGTTTTCATGTGACATACAACAATTCAACAAAGTAGGTCTCTTTATACCCATTTTACAGACAGAAGTAAGATACAGATCAAATCATGTAATGTGGATCTGTACATGTATAACACATTTGCCAAAATTTGAGTATAAAGCATGGATATAGGTAAAACGGTGTAGAGTTAATGGTTAAATGCCATTAACCATTTGATGTTGAATGCTTTACTTTTCTGGTTCTCAGAACATTTAGTGTATAGCATGGTGACTACAGGTAACAATGCTGTACTTATACTTGAAATTTTCTAAGACGGTAGCAAATCATCAAGTTATACATCTTAAAAATATATAATTTTAAAAATTGAGTTTCTTCATTTAAAAAGATTATGTAAGTCTTGGTTTTCTCATCTATAAAACTGAAATTTTACATGCCCATAATTAAGATTAAAAGAGGGAACACATCTAAAGCACTTGCCATTGTGGAGAACAGATAGACAATCAACAAATACAAGTCAAAATGCTTTTTCTCCGCAGAAATTGGGTTTTCTGCATGGATTTAGTTTTAGTAATCCATATGTTAAATGAATTAAGAGGGTAAGTGAATATTACTCAAATGGGAATAAAAAACAGAAATAGCAAAATTTGAGTTCTAAAATTGCCAAGACGGTCTAAGATAGATAACTGACCACCTGAAAAGAAATCTGAGGTTGGCACATCTTAACGACATTCATATCTCCTGCTTGCCATGGTAAATGGCTTTCTAGTTGCCATATAGATAGAAGGTACACTTGAGGTGGATAATTTGTTTCTTCAAGGACCAAACTAAGCTAGAAGTTCTTCAGATTGGATATAGTATTCACCCACTCCTGCCTGGCCTACCTGAGGAGGGGTAAAAGAGAAGTGATAGAGCTATTTCTAGGAGGTGGAAGACGATGCAGAGGGCTGAGGAGAAGAGAACAGTGGGGGTGGCACCTGTGGCTCAAAGGAGTAGGGCGCCAGTCTCATACGCCAGAGGTGATGGGTTCAAACCCAGCCCTGGCCCAAGGAAAAAAAAAAGAACAGTGGAAGGGAAAAGGAAGGAAGAAAGGAAGGGAAGGAGGGAGGGGAAATAAAAGAATGAATATAAATGAATATAAATCAGTGCATTAAGACCACTGATTTTTTAATAATGAAAACCTGGAACTGAAAATGGGAAATGGTTTTTCTACATTAAGTAAGCTTTTATACCTCTCACTGTTGGATATGGACAAAACTAAAGTAAACTTTTCCACTTTAGCCTGTGTACACTTTCATTTAAGTATATATTTACTATTTCATCCTCAGGTAACATTAGTCCATCAGTCTTATGCTTGGCTATGTTCTAGAAACTGTCAGTAGACTTCACCTAATTTAAGGAAGGAGCTCCTGATAAATTAGGATTCACATGGGAAGAAAACGTCAGGGCTTGACACAAAATATACTGAAAACCAAGTTGGTATAAGCTAAATGATTTATATGGAATATACCGTATTCTTAAACTAAAGGAATACCTCCACTGACACCTCCCTCATTAAATTTTTAAATAATTATCTTAAAATTTCTATTTTTCTCATTAAAAAATTTCTGATTACTGAATACTTAAAATTTCTTATTAAGAATTATACTACAGTGTTAATAATGTTTAAATTTTAGTTGTGGCATTTGGAATAATTATTAAACATTTTCCTGAGTTTGCCATAATAAATATTCACTACTTTAAAATCAGAAAAAAATTCTTTTTAATTCTTAAGTTTATAAATATCCAAGTAAGCTCAGAAGTCCCAAATGAATTAGATATGCTATTGATTTACACTGTATTGCTAGGCCCTGATCCTCATATCACAAATCTTTAAGAAAATTGACTTTTTATAACTATTGAGATTCAAAGGTGTCATTTGTTATACCACAAATGGATGTACCCTTTTACAAACCTACAGAGATTCTTCTCTCAAAACTGCCAGGAAAACGTTGAATATCTGCTCAGTTCTCTTTATTAAATTGTAGTTACAACTAATCATTCTCCTGGTGGCTTCACTCTTTGATTTGGTTGTTAGGAAGAACAGTGACAAATCTGTGATTTATTTTTGAAATTTACACATGACTTTTTGATATACATTTATCTGTTATCAATTTTGCTGCTAGCTTTACATTGCTATTCTACCTTATTTTGCCAGTATTCCTATTTTTAAAACTTGAAAAAAGGCTTATTTTGCTGTATATATACTTTTAAGTGATTGCAAATACTTTTTTGAATGTTGCAGAGAAAAGATAATAGAATTTGTGGCAAATACTCAATGAAATCCAATCCGTTTTGACCTAGACTAGTGAAAATCATAGAGCTAATTAAAAAACTAACCAGTAGCAACCAGTTGCCAACATTTTCCCTGCCATGCACATACCACACACTTCCTCTGATCAATCAAAATCATCAAAAGCCAGAGCTGTCTTATGCAACACAAACAACAGTCCTTAAATTTTAATCTACCCCCAGAATTCCTTTTGCATTCCAGCCTCACTCCTCTATTCCTCTTCCTTCACATTTTGAAACATGTATCCATTATATTTAGTGGAAAAAAAATTTTAATTCTCACCATACTTAAAAAACAAGAAAATTTAAATAATTAGGAAATAAATCATATGCTTTTGGTATTTTTTTCTGATTTTTCTCATGTACAAAAATAATTCATTTAAAAACAAAAAATAATTTACATTAGAGCAAGATACACTTCATGGGAAACCCAAACTGCAAATACCTAAATCTACATATTTTTATTAGGTAAAGAAATAACTTGATACTTACTATTTACATAATCTTCAGATTTTTTTGAGGATGAATGTCCTAAAAAGGAAATAGCACTGTTTTATTAAGTATCATCTTGGGGTAATATGACAGCTGTAGCTATAATCTGAATTCTTCCCAATATTCTACTCTGCTTATAGTCTACAGATAAGCACTTTGCTGTTTTCTAATCTTTTGTGTTTCTTAACTAAAAGTAATTAAAGTATTATGGGTTTGGGGGGCAAAGATCATATCTAATGCCCTCATACGGCCTGGAATAGCTAGCACAGAACTTAAAAAGTAATGAGCATCTGTTAAAAAAAAAAAAAAAATCTCATATGGGCGGTACCTGTGGCTCAAAGGAGTAGGGCACCTGCCCCATATGCCGGAGGTGGTAGGTTCAAACCCAGCCCTGGCCAAAAACTAAAAAAAAAAAAATCTCATACTGCTAAATCATGCACAGATTAACTGTAATATATGCAATTATTTCTTTTATCTATGGAAACATCTGAAAGCACACATGATTATTTTTCACAATATTTTTTCCAAGGTCACATACAGATGAGAATTCGTTTTCAGTAACTAACAATAACACATACAATTATGCCAAAAAATGAAATTTTCAGCTTTACAGTGGTCAGCCAGTGAGGGAAACAGAGAAAAGCACTAAAGATTTCAATATAATTCAAAAACTTTACCACCGTACAGCCTCCTGTAACAAGAACACAGGGGAAATATTTCTGAAGGCTGAAAAAGTAAAAATAGGTAATGGAGAATAACAATTCTTTCAACATCCCTACATAGGAGGTCTCATAAGCCAAGACTTAGGACCCCTGGAGCCCAGACAGAGTGTGAGAACTACAAGGTAAAGATACACACAAGAAATGTACTGTTTCCTGCCATTCCCTAATATAAGGAACCTGATAACCTGCTTCCAAATATCCAAAGATCTATAGGAAAACACACACACACGCACACACACACACAAAAAGGGGTTAGGCTTATTCTGCAGGCCTAAGGACAAAATCAGAACCAAAGGCAGAAAACTGTAGGTTTGGACTAAAGGTTAAGAGAAATTTGATAGCAATTACAACTACCTGAAAATGTAAAAGATCATTTTGGATGGTAAGGAGTTCCTTTTCCCTGTAAGTGTGGAAATTAAAACAGACCACATGAAACAGAGCAGTGCTTCTTTCAAACACTATTGTTCATGTGAATAACCCTAGGAACTTGTTAGTAGATTTGAAGGGGTCTGAGATTGTACATTTCTAGCAAGTTTCCAAGTGACAACAATACAACTGGCCAAAGAACTATACTTTGAAAAGCAAATCTAGACTATCTTTTCAGTAGTGTTTCTAGAACTGATCTCTGATATTCCTTTTAACTTTGAGAAACGGTGGCTGAATTCACTGATTCACTCACCAATCTAACATTTGAGTGCCTATTATGTAGAACAAGCACTGTATTAAGAACTGAAGATAAAGAATTAAATATGGCACACAGTCTCTTCTCTCAAAGAAAATAAACCAAATTATTCCAAAGGTACTATGTATTTTTAAAGGAGAAGTGCAAGGTGCTATTGGAATGTATAACAGAGACCTAATCTTATTTGGAGAAATGGAGTCAAGGGTGTCAGGAAGGGCCTTTCCAAGGAACTGAGCTAAGCTGAAGCCTGAAGGATGCCATGGCCATTGGGAAAGGGGAAATGGAGAGAAGGGGAACATCTTGAACGTTCTGCCAAGACAGGCTACCTGAGTAACCTGTTCTGCCCATACTGGCCAAAGTCCTCAGTCAAGCCATTGATCTTTCTTACTTTTTTCTCTCTCTCCATTTGTTCAGCCATCTAGCTGTCCATCATCTATTACTTATTTAACATTTTCTATGGTGGCAACTTGAAGCTATGGGAGCACACAGGGAGAAAAGAGAGAAATTAGAGAAGTCTTGGGAAGAGCCTGGAGGAACTCCAGCACCTAAGGGTAAGGCTAAAGAAGAACTGCCATCAGAAGCTGAGGAGAAGCCAGAAAGAGGAAAAACATCCAGGAGCAGTATTAACAGTCCAAATATAGCTGAGATGTTAAGCCTTTATTACTATTCAAATTTGGTCCAAATCAAGGTGGTCTAGAAAGAAGGAAGCACATCAAAACCAAGCCAGTTCCAGATAACTCCAGGTAAGAAGTCACTAAAGAGTTCCACAGGGTTTTCCTAAAACTTTATAAAAATTTTATTTTGTTTTATATCACAGAAGTTGGGAAAAAAGCTATTCTAGAGACTGCTCTCAAAATTACTGACTAGAGAATAAACAAGAAAGAGATGCCTCAATTCCACTCTACTTTGGTTTTCCATTCCTCAAGTTACCCTGAAACAATCTTTAAAGTCTTTCATTCTTTATTATTCGTGGTGAATACAAGCTAGTGGGGTGCTAGTGAGACAGCAATGAACAAAGCAGGCAGAATCCCTGCCTCTCTTGGGCTTTTATGCCTTGTCATATCTGTAATGAAGGAAAGTCCCTGGTGCTGTGACAGCAGTACAAATCAGAGTCCTTATTTAGATTCAAGGTAGGAGATTAAAAAAAGGATCCCTAGGAAGTGGCATTTAAACTTAGACCCAAAGAAGAGTTGACATGGGAGTGGGGATGTTAGGAAGAGAAAAAGCATCATTCATAAAGCATGGCATTTTCTAGAAACTCAAAACCTATGTGGGTGGAGTGTGAAAATGGGATACAGAGTGGTGGGGGGAAAGCCTTATAAGGTGTACAGGAGCCAGATCATATACCTTTTGACTTTGGTTCAATTAGGTTACCACCCTAGGTACAATAGGAAACCACTAGTTTACAGAGAATGAACTAAAGGTAGTGGAGACGGGATGGCAAGACAGTAGAGAAACACAATAAGGAGAATAGAGTAGTTGAGATGAGAAAATATGGAAGGTTTTAGCAGGGTGGAGAGAACTTGAGAAATATTTATGATGGGGATGAAATCATGAGAATTTAGTGACAAACATAAATAATGAAGGGAAAGAAAATATCAAAGGTAATCTCAGATTCTAGTATTAGTTTTTAGGTCAACATAGGTGTCATCTACTAAAATATGGAACACTCAAGGAAAAATTTTTACAAAGATCACATGCATATGTATGCATAATCTGAAGGGTCCAACCTCATCCCTGATCTGAGTATCCAGTTATTAATCCTGTTTGAAGATTACTGAATAACCTTTTACACAGTAGAGATTAAATCTTCTTTAACTTAGAATGTGCGGTAATTAACATGGCAACACAGTTATGATATGGATATGACATTATATAATATGACAATATAATATAATTCCCAAATGATACATTCAAATTTTATACTAGCATATAAGGATAAATTTTAAAAACTCAAGTAAGATTTTCACTTTTTTCTTTTTTTTTTTTTATCACCCTTGGTAGAGTGCCGTGGTGTCACAGCCCACAGTAACTTCAAACTCTTGGGCTTAAGCGATTCTCTTTGTCTCAGCCTCCCAAGTAGCTGGAACTACGGGCGCCCAACCCAGCACCCGGCGACTTTTTGGTTGTAGTTGTCATGGTTGTTTGTAAGCCCAGGCTGGATTCGAACCCGCCAGCTCTGGTATATGTGGCTGGCGCCCTAGCTGATGAGCTACAAGTGCTGAGCCAAGATTTTCACATTTAGTAGTTAAAATTTACCCCAGGGTGAAAATGATTAAGATAGAGACAAAAAGTCATTTTACTTCAAATGCCATCTCTCAATGAACAACAGAGTAATAGTATCTTTTTCTTACCATCTATCCTTTTTACCAAGTCTAAAACTTGGTGGTATTTTATACTTAAATATTTTAACCCTGTCTACATAAGGAATATATCATGATATGCAAGAAGAAAAAAATACAAGAATGCAACATATCTAACGATCTTCATAGCTGGAGCAAGAGAGCCCTCTCCTGTCCAACTATTATATAACATTGTTTGAATCTAATTCAATTAAGTACCCAGTTTAAGTCTAATTAACTATAAATTAAAGCCAATTTGACTCTATTATGGGCTAAAAAAGCAACTAGAATAACCTTCAAGGTAGCTAATTATGTGCCAGATACTAGACAAATTGCTTAATGAATTATCTGATTTCAATTTCTGAATAATTGCAGGCGTCCTCAAACTTTTTAAACAGGGGGCCAGTTCACTGTCCCTCAGACCATTGGAGGGCCGGACTATAGTTTAAAAAAAAACAACTATGAACAAATTCCTATGCAAACTGCATATATCTTATTTTGAAGTAAAAAAACAAACAAAACGGGAACAAATACAATCACACTGCCTCACGTGGCCCGCAGGCCGCAGTTTGAAGACCCCTGCTTTAAGGTATGTACTATTATCATGACCATTTTATGCACAAAGAAATTGAGGCTTAGAGTAAGGACCACTGAGGAAAAAGTAAGCAGCTGATGAACAAATTTAAATTTAATAATTATTTACTAAGCGATGTGCATAGCACCATGCCTGCCTCTGAGGACACTGATATTGCCAATCTTAATTTTAAGAAGCTCATAAATTAGTAAAAAAAGAATAAAATACCACAGAGAACATTATAACCAAAATCATAGTGTTAGGATTTTATACTGACTTAAACTATTTTAAGTGCCTTCACTACTTCAAAGTGCCTTTCACTTTCTTATTTGATCCTCCACAATAAATTTGACAGCATGGAGGCCAGGTATTCACATTACTCCCATGTGCATGACAGAAATAAAACTCAAGAAGTTCAGTGACTTATCCAAGGTACAAAGTCTGTAGGTGACAAAACCAGGAAATTAGAATGCTGTTTGCAATATTACACGATCTGCAAAAATGAATCAGAATCAACCCTGTTCTAAAAATTCTTGTACATCACTATAAATTCATATCTAAATTCTGCACCAGCTTCCTTTCAACTACCATAAAACAAAATTCTAAATGCAATCACCAAGCAAACGATATAGTTGAGATATGACAGATAATAATTCATGTCCAGAAATGTGAATAGATACCATTATCTTAATTTCCTTTTACCTTTATCCTTTTTCTTGGTGGCCTCTTCTGTGGAAGATAATCTGGATTTTTTATGTGATGACTCTTCACAATCTCTTTTACTTTTGTCCTTTCTTTTTTTTGACTTGATTTCTTTTCTCCTTTACGTTAAACAATATAAACTTAATTTTTTCAATGAAACTTTATAAAATATAAAAATTAACAATAAAAAAGATAAAATATTTTAAAAATGTAATTTACTTTAAAGACCTTAAAATGGGTCTAAAATATATTTTAAATTACTATATATTAAGACCATTCAGTAAGGTAATGAAGGCTAAACATTCTGAGACAAAGTATTATTTTTTATACTTTATAAGTTCTATATGCAACCTTAGTAAATATGAATCATAGTTTTAGTTATTTCCTCCTTTATATATTCTATCATTTAGCCATTTAAAACAAAATTACAAAAATAAGTTTCACCTCCTTCCACATAAGTCATATTCACCTACATGCTGAATAAGTATGAACATGAAGAAACTGCTATAACAGCTCTAAACCACCAGTAAATAGAAATTTCTTCTCTTAAGAATGAAGGAATATAGTACAAATATAATAGAATAAAGATGAAGGGGCTTATTATGAATTCATGTATCAACTTCAGAGAATTTATATTTTTACTGCTTCAGCCTTATCTCTTCTAGGCAAGATTTACAAAGTTGCCAGTAACATGGTTGGCAAGCAATTAATTTTAATCGGTTAAAAAAAAGAAATACTAAATAGGAAAAGGTGATAATGCTAAAATTAGACTGGCAAGGAAGAAAGAAAAGAAAAGGATTTCTTTTAAAAACTCATTTGACAAATTTTCCAAATTAAGGTACATATACCAAGTGCTATAATACTATGTACTACCTAAGACAGTAATCTCTTTTGCCTCTTTCATAAGAATCATTTCAATTTTGAAATGAAGTTCCAAAGTCAAGGTCAAAAAACATCTGTGTCACTTGTTGGAAAGAGAAGTTTATACTTTTCAAGTAATCTAAAAAATCCTACTAATTTTAAGAAGTAAAAAATTACTTAATATTTTTAACAGCTAAAATGCTACAAAGGTATATATAATAAAGCTGTTTTAAAAATTAACATGCTTATGTATGTATCTTATAAAGTTGCAAAATCTGAACTATTCAGGACACGAAAGCTGACCACCACACCTGCAAGTCACACAGATGTGGTCTGAATGTCTTCAACATCAGGACTATGCACGGCTTACCACACGTCAGGCACTACAGCAAGCACTTCACATGCACTTTCATTTACTCTCCACAATCTTAGTATCCTCATTTTTACAGACAAAACTGAGTCTTCAGAGGCTAAGCAGCTCACCCATGAAAAAGCCTACAAAGGTGGAATAGCCTAGAAAAATGGCCAAATCTGATTTCAAAGCCCATGATCTTATATATACTCCACATTGCAGGACACTAATACTTCCACATATTTGCTAGGGCAGATATACATTTAAAATCAAACTCCTTCCATTCAAGGAGTCTGATTTTAATATCTGAAATGAGTACAGTGGTCATACAATAATGTCTGGTTTTCTATACACTCAACTAATTCAACTACAACCACCCAATCTACATTTAGACATTACATACAAGCAAATTACTACATCTAAGACTACTAAACATTAAGAACACATTTTAAGAGTTAATATTACCTGTGATGAAAATTTAATTTAAAGGAACATTCCTGGCATAATCCTAAAAAAACAAACAAAAAAAAAAAACAGACACCACTGAATTGCTAAACTTGAATAACTACACTGTTACTCTACTTTTAATATCATACATTTTCTCTTTAAATTCCTTTACTATAAGAGGGAAAACAAGTAATCTGAACAAAACCATCTTGATTGTCACCACCTCAAAAAATGCATACATGTATAATAAAAATATTAGACTGCTTGAGGAATTGAAAATATTCTAAATACTTTAGAACAATGTCATCAACTCTAATAACAGTGATCCATAGGCAGCATTAATGTGTATCTCACATTAAAGACATCTAATAATAATGTGGGTATAATCATTTCCTCCAAAGTGTTCAAAGAACTGTCAAATAGAAAGGAGCTTCTCAACAAGTTCCACAAGTATGGCCTCTTCTTGTGTCTTAATCTCAATCCACTCTGGCTGAATTTTCTTCATAAGCACTTCAGAAGGAAGTTGTCCTGACATGTGTAAGTGGCATGTGGGGACATTCTTGAGTGGGCAGAAGTGGCAGAACAGGCAGAAAACTCTGGGTCATATTTACTCAGAATGCAGAGTAGGCTACAGGCCATTAACATGAGGAGGCAGAGGAGCAGCTGACACATGAAGACTAGTGGGAATGACAGATTCTACAACATGCATAGTAAGGGAAACTGCTGTATTCTGAAGTTTAAAGACTGAAATCAAGAATAATTATGCCTCCTAAAATGTTTCTTTTTTGGCACTGTGAAAGACAGTGAATTTATTTATTACTCATACCACAACAATAAAATAATACTAATGTTGAGATTTTACATTACCTTTTCTGATACTCTGTCTCTTTGCCAAGTAACTTGGGTGACATTTTCAAGTTAATCCCAACAGATCTTCATACTACAAATTACCAGTTTACATTTTTTTTTTAAGACAGAGTCTCACTTTTGTCACACCCTTGTAGAGGACCCTGGTATCATGAAGCTTACAGCAACCTCAGACTTTTGGCCTGAAGCTATTCTCTTGCCTCAGCCTCCCAACTAGCCTGGACTACAGGTGCCTGCCATAACAACCAGCTATTTTTAGAGATGGGGTCTTGCTCTGTCTCAAACTTGTGAGCTCAGGCGACCAGCCCATCTCGGCCTCCCCGAGTGCTGGGATTACAGGTGTCAGCCACCATGCCCAGCCACCAGTTTACATTTGACATTAGAATTGTTTTACCAAAATGTCACTAATAATGCTAAGAATATAAACATTTTAGGCTCATAAGTTCTTTGAGACTTCAAGGAGATCTGAGGAAAAAGGGCACTTCCAGGAAGATAAAATTTTTAATTAAATTTTAAATAGTCTATGTATTTTTAAATCTAAATTAAAGACAAACTTGGAAAAATCAATCATATACTCCGTCAAAGTCAACTTACTTAATTTAACAAGTGCATTTCTCTTTTCACCATGCTCAATATAACCAAAATTAACTTCCCAACTCTTTAAGCCCTCTTTTTCATCACAACATTTATTTCCACAGAAAAACTGACCTGCAACAAGGAAAGAAACATTAGCAATGGTAGTTGGTGATAACATATATCAATATAACCAAGTATCATCTCTAACATTTATGTTTAAAATACATAAATTCTTAGCTATATAAAGTCAGCATTAAAAAAACAACTAAGGGCAGCGCCTATGGCTCAAAGGAGTAGGGTGCCAGCCCCATATACGGGAGGTGGCAGGTTCAAACCCAGCCCCAGCCAAAAATTGCAAAAAAAAAAAATAATAACAACAAAATAAAAATTAAAAAACAACTAACCACAACAACTACAGTATGCTCCACACATCTATATACAAACAAGTATCAAATCAAAGAGGTGAACTGCTACAAGAAAATCAATCACAAAATTTTTGCTTGACAGACTTTATATTTGGATATAGAGCTTTAGTGGCTCCTTATTGGGGAATCTTATACTCTAGAAAGTGAGAGTAACAGTACACACTAACAGCTCCCCCAAATAAATGAATTTTCCAAAGCACCAGCACTTATATCTGGATTAATTTTTCCAATATTTACTGGTAATAAAACTTTAATATTTTAAAGTATTAACATAAAAATATTTATTTTAAATACTCACATAAATGGACATTGAAAACACATTTTAAAATTCTAGCACTTTGAGATAAAGTATAATAAGCAAAGATAATACTCTCCATTTGTGAATTACCTGATACCAATGTTAATATTTCATTACCACATCAACTATATATTAAAACTTCCCCCCAAAGGATTAATAATGAACCAAAAGAGAAACTACTAATAATTATTTACTCTGGCAGAAAAAGGTAAGATTAAACTTTCATTAGTATAAACAAAAACAAATTTTTGTCACAATAATTTGCACACAACGCAAACCTGAAACCAGAAAATCCTTTTCATAAAAATATAAGAAATTATTCAAATGAATTTAGAAAATTATTATCCAAAAAGCTGACTTTTAAATCAGCTCTTTTTACTCCTTCCAAATGAATACTTTATTAAATTTATATATTTAGTAATAGCTTTGTTATTAAGAAGCAATAAAATTATAACTTTATAAGAGAAATCACATTAGTATCTTTATCAACCCTTCCCAACTAGTCCTCCATTCAGTTATATGAATTTCATATAACTGCCATTAACAATTTTTTAAAAGGTAGCATTCTAAACTTACCTGAAAATCCCATTTGATAAAAATAAAAAATTTTAAAAGTGTGATAGACTTTCTAGGATTTTTTATTATTTTACATAAAATATAAACTAAAATCTAATCCTAACAAAAGTTAAAAATAGCTTTATATTTATAACTTTATCTCCTCTAAAGTGTTTTCATGGGCTGATCCCTTTATTATTATAGGAAAAAACCCTATTGTTTAGTTTTATTTTGTTATATATTTAAACATATCCAATTTATGGAAGATGAATATGAGATATATAATGATAGCATAAATATTTAACCATTTAAAAATATGACCTTTGTTTTCAGTTTAAAACACTTTTTGAAGTTTTAAAATTATTTCTGAAATGTTACTATATAGTTTTCAGAAATATTAACACTGTAAATGCAATTATTCAGCAAAGAGTTAATTTTATAACATGAAACACCATAGAGATTTATAATTTTCAGAAACAATTATGAATAGATTATAAAAATGCATACAAAAGAATTTATTTTTATTTTTTTTAATTTTTTTTTTATTATAGATAAAAATATGCACCATAGATGTGGCCCAACCCATTACCCTCCCTCCACCCAAACCTCCCCCCTCCCTTCCCCTTCCTTGGTCCTTTCCCCATAGTCTTGTGGTATAGTTGGGTTATAGCCTT
>CAUYPK010170304.1:0-19299 GCA_963574355.1 Loris lydekkerianus
TGAGTATGTGGTTCATGCTGTTGTGAAAAATGTTTTACCTTTGACCTTTGTCAGTTTGTAATGAGAGGATTTCCTTTTACCCTTTGTAGCTCAGAGAGCACCTGATGTATCATCTCAAACATAATAAACATGCTCCTGAAGAAAAAAAAAAATAATAATAATTTAAGGTGTTTAGCTATAACTTTAAAATATCATTTAACTGCTAGTATATTAAAGAAGGAAATATATCACATTTATTTTGTGAACAAACTGCAACAACTTTTTAAAGTAAATAGAAAATCAAATAGACACTCTAATTCGTGTGCCTAGGAAAATCAATTATCTACAATAATTATTATCTTGAAGTAAATCCCTTTCTTTTTCTGTAGACATAAGTGACATCTAGAGGACAAAACGTTAAAAACTATCTGGGTCTTTTTTTTGGAAGAATATCTCATATTAATTAAACATTTGAGGAGGCAAATACAAACATAAATATAATCATCCAAAGACATTTGCAATATTTGTTATTTCACTGATATTTTAAGAAATTAGGGTCAATTAAAATTATGGCTTATAAACATTATTATTATTATTATTAATTTTAGGGATGGGGTCTCATTATGTTGCCCAGCCTGGGCTCAAACTCCTGGACTCAAGCAATCCTCTAGCCTCAGCCTCTTGAGTAGCTGGGATTACAGCTTCATGCCACTATACCCATCTTATATATGGTGTTTTGTATGATTTTTCTTTTAGTAAGAACATGCCTTTTAAATGTATGTATTTTGCTGTCTTTATGTTTATCTCAGTTTGGTCTAAAAAGCAACAAGGATTTTATTTGAGAAGAATGTGTAAGGCTGACTTGGTTTTCCCCAATGTGAATTTTTAAAAACATTACTTCTGTTTGCCTAAACTCAGATATATGTAAGATTTATATGAGAAATAAAACTCAAATATTTGGAAACTCACATTCATTTCAACTATTCTTTCTTCCTGTGCATTAGAAGAAGGTAGTGGTAATCTAGGCCATATACGTGAATATGAGTTTATATTTTTAAACATTGTTCTTGACAGTAACTTCTCACTGAGAATTAAAGCAAATATAGTTGATAATTGTAGGTATGTGTACAAACAGTGAAGAAGAAATCAAACTTGATTGAAGAAGAAACCAGACATTGGTCTCCAAGAACAACTCTTAATGACTGTTAGAATTAATAGAGTTGAACCCAGGCTTTATCTGCAGCAAAACAATGAGAGTTATACATCCTTCTCAACTGTACTTTCTCACTTTGACGTAGACCATATCAAAGCAGCATATTTGAAAACATGCAGTACCAGTGTAAACAACTTCAGAATTATACATAATTCTTAAAAGTAAATTCCTATTATGAATTACAAGGAATCTAGGTGAAACCAGAGTGTATATGAATAAGATTTCATGCTCAAACTCAATTTCCTGATGCTCAGTGCCAGGACCAGAGTCAATGCAGGTGTCAAGGTCAGGTAGGGTCATATTAGGCTCTGGTCAGGGTTGGGTCAATTTCATAGTGACAGAAAGTGTCAGACTCAGGGTGATAGTGAGGTTCAGGTGAAGGTCAAGGGTTTGGTCAGGGTCAGGGTCAAGATTTGTGTCAGGGAGATGGTCACAGAGAGGGTGAAACTCTGGGTGAATGTCATGGTGAGGGAGAGTTTCAGGGTCACAGTCAGGGTCAGGATCTGGGCCAGAATTGGAGTCAAGGCATGTGTCAGGGTCAAAGTTAGAGTGATGGCCAATGAAGGGTTTATTGTAAGGGAGGGTCTGAGTTTATTGTAAGGGAGGGTCTGGTCATTGTGAAAGTAAGGGTCACAGTGAGGGCCAAGTGTGGATCAAGACATGGATGAGGCTCTAGTGTCAGTTTCAGGAACAAGTTGAGTATGAGGATCAAGGACAAGGTGAGAATGTGGGATCATGTTAAAGGTAAGAGTTTGGAGAAGAGTTAGGGTTAGTGTCAGTGTAAGGTAAGGTCAAGGTATGATTAAGGTTAGGGCAGGTCAGGATCATGATCAAGACCTAAGTATTGTTGAGGTTCAAGGTGATGGTCAGGTCAAGAAGGAATGGGTGTTGGGGAGGTCAGAGTAAGGATCAGGGCAATTTCAGGGTCAGAGCTAGGTTGTGGATAAGGGGTTGTGGAAAGGGTGAAAGTGAGGTCAGAATCAGGGTGAGGCTCCAGTTCAGAGTATGATGCAGGGTCATATCCAGTCACGAGATTAGATCATGAGAAGGGTAAAGGTTAGGTTGAGGTAACATTAAGTCAGCTCAGGGTCAGAGTCAAGATCAGGGAAATAGGTTTAGGAAGAAGTTCAGAGTTACAATGAGTGTGAGAGACAGAGTGAAGGAAGAGTTGAGGTAAGGGTGTGTCACAGGGAAAGGAAGGTTAATTGTTAGTATGTACATTTTTAAATGATCATTTTAGTAAAAGGTGAAAGATTTATGTGATCTGAAGAGAAACCAGAGTATTAAATGATCATGTTAAATGATCCTCACTCAGGGTTGATCCTAACCCTGGCCAGAGTTACACTGATCATTTGATAAGTATGTACTTATTAAAGCTGTGTCAGGGTGTGTCACAGGGAAAATAAGGGTAATTATCAGTGTCAGGGTGAAGGTCAGATCAAGGAGGAATGAGTGGTGGGTGGTCAGAGGCATAATCAGGGCAATGCCAGGGCTTAAGCTAACTGTGACCTTAAAGCTTACCTGCCCCTGATGGTCACCTGATACCCTGATCCTATCCCCAACTCTGATGTTGACATGACCCTGACACCTATATAGGCTCTCAACTGATGGTTGACCCTTGCTATGAATCTGAACTTGAACCTGATTTTAAATTACACTGTGACTGAACCATGACACTAATCCTCACACTCATCCTGACCCTACCCAATTCCCCACTCTATCCCTGACCTTGAACTTCACTTTAAACTGACCCTGACCCTCATGTGCACTAATGGCACGGTGACCCTCACTATTACCAAGACCTAGACCCTGACTTAGAACTTTGGCCTCATGTTCTCACCAGCCCTCAGCCAGACCCTATTCTTCATCACGACCTGATGCTGACCTACATCTGCACCAAACCTGACTCTGACCTGGATGCTCACCCTCACCATACCCCTGACACTTGACTGGACCCTGATCACATTCTGATACTCAACCTGGCTCTCATCTTTACTCGGACCTTGACCTGTCCTTGACCCTCATCCTCACCTTCAGCATGATCCTGATCCTCACCCTGACAATAACGCCTATCCTTCCTTTTACAAGACACACTGTAACCTTGACCCTTACCTTGGTTTTCCCTTACTCTGACCTTCATACTCCCCTTATCCCTGACCCTCTCCCTGACTTTGATCCTCACTTTAACCCTAAACCTGACATTGACCTTCACCCTAACCATGACTCCAACCTTTGCCCTGATGTGATCCTGAATGTGACCCTAAGCCTGACCCTCATTTCTTTTGTGATCCTGACCCTCAGGTCTGACTCAGACCTTGATGTTACCTGACACTTTTTCTTTTTCCCCACATCTGGATCTTACTTGCCCTTGACTAACACCCTGACTCTGATCCTGACAGCACCTCGGTCCTAAACCTGACTCTCCCTGATCTTTGCCATGACCCTGACCCTGATTGTGAACTAAGTTACACATAGCATTGACCTCACATTGCCACCTAAACTGACCTTGGCCCTCATTCTGATTCTGACGTTTACCCTTCCCTTGAACAATGACCCTTGTCTTGAACCTGACCTCTCACCTTGACTGTGATCCTAATCCTCATTCTGAACCTGAAACTGATCTTCAGTCTCATGTGAACCTTGACTCTTACTAGACCCTCACTCTGGCCATAACCCTGACAGTGACCTCAATTTTCAACCTGATCCTATCCCTGTCCCTGACTTTATATCATCACTGACTCTATATCATCACTGACTCTAAAATGTACACTCACCCTCACTCTCATACTGACACTGAATCTGGACTTGGCACTTCTCACTATTATCCTGATACCAAATCCTTCATGACTTTGATACTCACATTCCCCATGACATTGACCTTGATCTCCACCTTGACCCTATCATGACCCTATCCCTGACCCTCACTGTGACTCTGACCTGAGCCACCCTGACCTGATCCTGACTTTCTTTTATTTTATTTTATTATTTTTTAAATTGTATTTATTTATTTTAATAAGTCATAGCTGTGTCCATTAATGCACTGGTTTTATATACAATTTGAAATATTTTTATCACACTGGTTAACATAGCCTTTCTGGCTTTTTCTTAGTTATTGTGTTAAAACATTTATATTCTACATTTAGTTTCTCATGGACCCTTGTAAGATGCACCATAGGTGTGGTCCCACCAATCACCCTCCCTTCCCCCACCCCCCCATCCTGACTTTCAGTCACATCTTCACCCTGACACCGATGGTGTCACCACACTGAGTTGGTGCGTGACGTCTTGTGTGCTCATGCATTCCACTTTTATCAAGATGTCTTATAACTTGCAATAAGAGCATACTTTCCAGAACTATATTTACCAGCTTGCCTACGCTTGTACTATGTAACATTAATTAAAACAGTAAATAAATGTTACGTCTAACACCATGACATAAAAAAGATATAAACAAAGATAGGGTGGCTATTACTATTATTTGTTACTATAGGTAAGGCAGCCCACAACATAAAGGGCTAAAGAAAGGTAAACTTTCCCAGGCTTCCAGGCTGATTCTAACACCCTTGACATGCTCTACCCCACCTACTGCCCTTGTGGCTTCACTGCCTTTTCCCTGGCAAGGGCTAGCCAGGCAGAGAGGGAGGGTGGGTGGCACCGCACACAGACTGCAAGGACAGTTCTTGGCTCCTGGCTCACAGCTAAGGACCAAGAATCATGGCCATCACAATGGATCCTTTTAGGATTTTTTTATTAAATAAAAAGGTATTAAAAGATTGTATGCTGGTTACCGCTGATTGTGGTTATTCTGCAAACGTACTTCCATAGAGAATGACAATACATATATTAGGCGGCATGCCTGATAAGGGTAAAAGAGGTCAGTGATGAGTGTACTCTCATGTCCTCCCACAGAGGAAAGGAAGCAAGCCAGTGCTTATGTTTTCAAGAGCTATTTTCATAAAAGTTATTTTTAAAAATTGAAAAATTGGTTTTATAGGCTGTAGAGCTATGCATCTTATAAAATCAAAATGAGAAATTACTTTTGGAGCTGGCATAAACTTTAGAGAGTACATATTGGATTTAGTTTTCACTGAGAACTTTCTTGTAGGAAAATACCTCAGAACTAATTTAGACCAATTGACAAAGTGAGGAAAACATCCCTAAGACTACAGAGGACTTGCTATGTGCCAGAAACAGCCCAAGGTGCTGGGCTACAAAGGAGTTAGTCTAGTCCTATTATAAAATAATGGAAAAGAGTCTCATCTTTCTGCTTCCTGGACAATAACCCAGCAGTCCACTAGAGCAGCTGGCGGTCAGGGTGAAAGAAGACAATGGACTGATCGTTGTTTGTGATAGTCATATTTTCTTGCCAATATGCCTTTTTCCCCCTTACCAGAGGAAGTGAAACCTATAAGAAATAAGGCAAAAATGTCAAGAAATGAGGAAAAAGGAAAAGAAATGACCATGACATTTTTAAAGGAGTCTTTTCAACTTTCAAGTTAACAGAGTTTTTTTTTGAGTTAACAATTTTTAATTCTTTACTACAAATACAGTACTTGCACACTGCATGTATTTCTGAGTTGGTTATAAGCCTTATCATCAATATAATAAGTGGCTATTTCTTATAGCCTTGAATGTGCAAGATAGAAAGTTGCACTATTTAACTATTAAAACCCGAGGAACACAGACTCAAAAGGGAGCGTGTTATACCACACAGGATAAGAGCAAAAGCAAAGGAAGCTACTGTAAAGCTATGAAAGCAGGTGAGCTTCCTTTAGAAGCTCATTTAAGAAAAAAAAAAGGTTACTGATGTTTACCTTAACAAGGGTATTCAGGTGTTCCAAATTTGCCTCTTCCTAAGAATTACCTGAGCTAAGTGTTCAGTGGTAAGAACTCCCACACACCTTCCTTGAGTTGTTTTAATTTTGCCCTATATGTGATCTTACATATCAGCAGCCTTAAGAACTACCCTTATGAAAAAAAAAAAAAAAGAAATAACTACCATTAAGAAATCTGTGTAAAAACAGAAGAGACGTGAACAAAAGAAGGAATTCTACTAAGTTACACTGGGTTTGCCATTTAAATAACTAGTGATAAGTGTTTGAGTGGCAATCCTGAAGCTTCAACATCATTCCATCTCTAATACTTAGTTTATCATAAAAATAGCAGCACCTGTAGCTCAGAAGGTAGGGCACCGGCCACAGACAGCAAAGCTGGCAGGTTGGAACCCAGCCTGGGCCAGCTAGAAAGCAACAATGACAACTGCAACAACAATAACAAAAAATAGCCGGGCATTGTAGTGGGCGCCTGTAGTCCCGGTTACTTGGGAGGCTGAGGCAGGAGAATCACTTAAGCCCAAGAGTTTGCTGTGAGCTGTGACGCCACAGCACTCTGCACAGGGTGACAGCTTGAGACTCTGACTCAAAAAAAAAAAAGTTAATACACTATTTTTCTTGGCTCAAGATGTAGGTTAAATTTAAAATAAAAAATCACACAGTTTCACTTTGTCATCCTAAGTAGAGTGTCATGGCCTCACAGCTTATAGCAACCTCAAACTCTTGGGCTCAAGTGTAGCTGGTACTACAGGAGCACACCACAATGCCCGGCTATTTTTTTTTTTTAGAGATGGAGGTCTCATTTTTGCTCAGGCTGGTCTCGAACCCATGAGCTCAGGCAATCCACCCTCCTCAGCCTTCCACAGTACTAGGATTATAGGCATAAGCCATTGCATCCAGCCCCAGATTCTTAATTGATGTTTAAAACTTAAGCCTAATTTAATTAATAAAAATTGTCTAGCTCTTAGGGAAGCAAAAGCAGGAGGATCACACCAGCTCAGGAGTTTGAGGCCAACATGGACAACATAATAAGGATTAAAAATTGTTAACTCACTTGGCAACATAGTTAACTCACTCCCTGTCTCTGTAAGAAAGAGAAGACACTAGCTGATGTGGTGGTGCACATCTGTGTCTCTGCTACTTGGGAGTGCGAGGGAGGAGGACCACTGGAGCCCCAGAGTTTGAGGTTACGGTGAGCTATGATCAGGCCACTTCACTTCAAACTTGGTGACAAAGCAAGACTCTGTTTCAAAAAAGGCAACTCAATTAAATTAAAAATAATTAATAAATTATCCTTAAAGACTTGTAATTTCTAAAAGAAAAAAACCCTACAAAAACTGCTAAGTAACATTTTAATTTGTCCTTGTTTCTTTAAATCAGTAGATTAATATGTGCCTTAGGGAGATAATACATAGATGTTTGTTCTGGCATTTTTCAGTTGTTAAAACGGTAGGTAAATGCTCATAAATAATTATCTTTAACTTTTTGTCCTGAGGTATCTCTTATGTCTAGAGTAAAAGAAAAAGAAAAGAGTGGTTATTTTTAAGCTGGTAATTATTGTGGTGTAGTTCATAAAAGTAACTCATCACATCTAGAATGTTTACTGCAAGAGTTCTGCAGTGGAGCAATGATACTCTAGTGCAGGCATCCTCAAATTGCAGCCCGTGGGCCACATGAAGCGGTGTGAATTGTATTTGTTCCCGTTTTGTTTTTTACTTCAAAATAAGATATGAGAAGTATGCATAGGAATTTGTTCATAGTTTTTGGGGTTTTTTTTAAACTGTAGTCCGGCCCTCCAAACTGTCTGAAGGACAGTGAATTGGCCCCCTGTTTAAAAAGTTTTAGGACGCCTGCTCTTGCGTCTGCCTGTTCAGCTGACCCAGTAAGTTTAGGGCCTAGTACTCTGCAGGACTATTTGAGTTCACCTGCTTGTGTTTCCACCTTCCTCTTCACACTGTGAGCTTTATGCTGATGGAGAACCGAATTTAGCACCTAGTAGGCACTCAGTATTCTATTTCAGAAAGAGATAAAGACAGTGGAATATTCTATCTAGTTTTTTTAGCTTCTCCTATATCTGAATTTTTATTAATAAGGTGATAATTGATTTAATGATGACGTCCTAGACGTGCTGTCCTTATAGGAAGAACAAAAATGGCTATTTGACTATGTCGCCAAAAATTCCAATACTGTCTATTTTTGGATATTCATTTTTTTGGATTTTGGGAGTTTTCTGTTTTTTAAAGCATCTATGAGAATGCCAGTTCCCCAGAAAAAGCAAGAACATTGGCTTGTTCATCATTGCGATATTGGGGGGGGTCACTGCCTGGAATAGTAGTTCAGTAAAGATTAATCAAAAAATGACTTTCTTGGACCAGTTTTGATTGTTGCTGGAGACTGGCAGCACTCTGTTGAGGAGTGTGATGCTGTTTCAGGGATAGATTAGCAACGTCTGCCATGTTTACAATAGGGCAAAGTTAGGGTGTGTGGAGCATGTTTGCCTTGCATGTGTGAAACCACTCTTCTTGCCTTAGTATCAGCTGAAATTTTAAGTAGGTAGTTGATTGCAATGAGGAAGCCTAGGGGTAAGGGAGAGTACTGACCAGGAGGACTAAAGGGGTCCTGAGATGGAGATGGGAATCTCAGAAACCAGATTCTGCTGGTTCCATGTTTGGCTAAGAACATTGACTTTGGGGGAAAAGAAAAAATTTCAAGCTCTCTTACTTGTTAGCTGTTTGTTTTATTAGGGATTTCCATAAATTAAAAGGCTAGGTTCTGCAATGCAAAGGTGTTTTAATATTTCACTAATTGAATGAAGCTGGAAACGTGCAACAAAAAGATTTTCATGTTTATTTATTGAGATTGTGCAGGCAATGTGCTAATTTCACACTCTTTGAGCATGTATTCCTCCTTGAATTAGAAAGAAAAAAAACAACAACCCTATTGAGGTCAGAGATAAAAGAATGATTTCAAAGAACCAAGAAATGGATTTCAAACTCACTGTTTTCTAGAGTCTCATACCTTTCTCTCGTAAGGAAGCAGGAGTACTTCTAGGTCTAGCTATTGTCTCAAACTAGATCATCTCCAGGCTTTGAGTCTAGGATTGGAATGGGGGTGCTTGCAGGCATGTTAGTAAGAGATTGAAGAGATTTGAGAGGTGGAGGGAGACATCTGACAGCATAAATATATGGGTCTTATACCTACCCCCACTCAAAATTACAATACAAACTATGCCAATGCTGTATGAAGCAGTGTTCACTTACATTTGGAATGGAGCATACTTTATTGCCCAGGTGGGGCACAGTTAACTTTTCTTTCATGTTGTCACACATGCAGTTTGAGGTATAAGAATTTATTGCTTCACTCTTTTTGTCCCTAGCTTCCTGATCTGTGGAGTCTTCAATCAATTAACATTTAGCCATGGAACCAACATTCAAGCTACACTTGACTAAGACCACTTGTTCATAAGGGTATCTGTTTTAATTTGGGTTTCATCTACAATAGACCATGAGTCAGACCTGGATACAGGTGGCTTTTTGGAGGGGAGACAATTCCTGGAAGCACAAATAGGAAAGTAGAGAAAGTGAGACAGGAAAGGAAGAAAAGATGACCAGGCACGCTTAACAGGACAGGTTGGTGCTGCAGGCAACTAGGTCTAAATCCTCCTGAGAACCTCTGAGAAATTAAACTCTCCCCTTCAGAGGAATGGCTGGGGCATTCAAATACCCCCATATCTCAATTGTGCCTGCTACTTTCCCATGGTGCAGGAGAGAGAATCCAGGTAGAGAGGACAAGAGACACCGACGCTTGAGTTGGGATGTTGTCAGTGTGCCAAGGACAGTCTACCATAGCTGTAGGCGAACTCAGGTGTTCCAAGGAGAAGGGGGGCAGTACATCAACAGCATCTACTACAAAATCCTTTGAGGCAGCGTTCATTCTGGAACTATCAAACTTCAGACTGAAGAAAGCTCAAGGTTGCCATCTATGGCTATGTAGGTTTCACACCATTTAACTCCAGAGATCGCCCCTTACATAGACTGCAATGTAATTATGTGGCCTAGAGCTGTGCAATGAACAGTCTGTAAAACAGCCAGTTATACTGACGTCCCTTGGAGCCACGTCAGAAGCAGTCTGCAAAGCTACACACTATTTCTCTTACAAGAAAATCCTCTTATGAAGGGGAGGTATTATTTTTGGAAGAGTGAATGAATTATTTTTAAAGCATTAGATTGAGGACATTTCAGAATAAAAGAGACTTCAGTTAACATGCTTGTAGCAGGTGCTACATTGCAATCAGAGTCAAGAGACCCAATAGGCTTTAAAACTGGGGTGTCCAACCTGTGGACTGTGGACTGCATGCTGATTATGTGAGGACTGTTCTTGCTTACCTGTGGTGTCGGTGTCAGTTATCATGAAAAGCACAGACCTCTCTCTTTCTTTTCTTTTCTTTTTTTCTTTCTTCCTTCCTTTCTTTTTCTTTTTTTTGCTTATCAGTTTTTGTCAGCATTTGTGAATTTAATGTGTGGCCCAAGACAACTCTTATTCTTCTGATGAGTGGTAGAGGAAAAAAAAAATGGTTTTAGACACTCCTGCTTACAACCTGACATCATCTTTTCATAGCCATTTGTTGTTTTGTTTGCTTGTTTATTTATTTTTGAGATAGTCTCACTCTGTTGCCCTGGATAGAGTGCCATGGTGTTACCATAGCTCACAGCAACCTCAGTCTGTTTGGCTCAAGTGATCCTCTTGCCTCAGCCACCCTCGATGCCTGGCTAGTTATTCTAGTTTTAGTAGAGAAGAAGTCTCACTCTTTTTTTTTTATTTTTTTTTGAGACAGTGTCTCAAGCTGTTGTCCTGGGTAGAGTGCCACAGCATCATGGCTCACAGCAACCTCAGATTTTTGGGCTTAAGCAATTCTCCTGCCTCAGCTTCCCAAGTAGCTGGGACAAGGGGCATCTGCCACAACATCCAGCTATTTTTGTTGTTGCAGGTGTCATTGTTGTTTTAGCTAGCCTAGGCCAGATTCAAACCCGCCAGCCTCAGTGTATGTGGCCGGTGCTCTACCCACTGAGTGCCAGAGTCTCACTCTTGTTCAGGCTGGTCTTGAACTCCTGAGCTCAAGCAATCGATCTGCCTCGGCCTCCCAGAGTACTATGATTACAGAAGTGAGCCACCACACTTGTCCTTTTACATAGCCTTTTAGGTGGATACAGGACCATAGGCAGAACTTGTGCCTCATAGGAGGTTTCAACTTTCAGCTAAATACCCAGCCTTTTGGCCCTGGTCACCTATACAGGGCATGTATAGTTAGTTGCCTCACATTCAAGGCTTGTGTGTGACATGTTAACACAGAGAAGGTGCAGCCTCTGTTCCCCAATCCTTTCACCAACTTTAGTCCAGTTCATGGCTCTTCCACTCTTGGTATGGTCCCCAAAATTAAGAGTTTCATAGCAAACAAGGCAGATATGATCTTCCACATATATCTTAATCTCCATTTGATCATTATGGAGATCAAATGGAGCTCATCTCTAAATTCCTGCTCAAAACAATGAACAAATGCTACAAAGTTTCATATAAACAAATGCATATTTAAAATCAAGTTACTTTCCTCATTACAAATTAGTCTCATTGTTAATTGAGAATATTTGGGAGAGAAGATAAGCACATAATACATGTATATGTTTTATACACATATCACACATATTGCTCAACTTAATTCAAAACCCTGTGTCAATCTTCCTGCCCACTTAATTTTTCTTTTAGAGGACTATTGTAGAAGTTGAGAAATAGAGGTGGAAAAGAAAGGTGGTATAATGGATCATCTATTAGTGCTATTGATAAATTGTTAAACAGTTAAACACCAGGGCTGGCAGGTTCAAACCCAGCCAGGGTCTGCCAAACAACAACGGCAACAACAACAACAACAACAACAACAACAAAATAGCCAGGTATTGTGTCAGGCGCCTGTAGTCCCAGCTACTTGGGAGGCTGAGGCAAGAGAATCACTTAAGCCCAGGAGTTGGAGGTTGTTGTGAGCTGTGACGCCACAGCACTGTGCCAAGAGCGACGTAGTGAGACAGAGTAGTGAGACAAAAAGAAGACAGAGGTAATGTTCCCATGAATTAAAAACCCATTGTATGCTAGCCTAAAGTAAGTATACTGTGACTACTTGTACAAGCATAGTACTCTCTGAGTACTAACTAGGGTAACTCACATATTGTAAGGAAAAGAATTTTATAGTTAAAATACTGTGGGAAAAGTCCTGTGTTTCAGAGGATTAGTTAACCGTGTTTTTACTTTTTGGAAACTTTTATTTTTAGTCACTCTTTTTCAAGCTTTACTAAAATAAAAATCTAGATTCTTTTTCAGTCTTCCCATTTTATTTCTGAAGCACCCTATCGTTGTCTCATAGCTCATCATAATGACTTTTAAAAAGAGAGATGATTTCCTGCTCTTGCAAAATGGCCTAGCTACTGCCAACTGGGTCACAACAGGAATGATTTTTCATTGCCCTGGTTGGAATTAGTTATATCTCTGAGAGAGCCCAGTTGTTTTGAAAGGAAAGAAATCTTGGCAGGCCAATGTCAGTGAACTCGGGGAGAGGCCAGGGATCAGGGAGATTAAGAAAGAGATTGCTACATGAATTCCAATTTCTCTCTTGCCAGAAAAATATATGGCAAATTGACATCTTTTGTTTTCCAAATGTCAAAAATACATGAGCAATAGTTTTCTGGGGGAAAAAACATCCTGAACATGCCAATAGCAATACAAACCCTCCTATAGGTATCTAAGAAGGACCTTCTCAACGCACATCAGCTTTGTTACAGAGTGCAGATGCAACTGAGTGGTCTCCTTCACTCCTTTCCTCTTTTCCTCCTTCTGCTCCTGTCTTTTCTTCCTCCCAACAATTGAGCCCATACTATGTATCTGGTAACGAGTATGCAGAGATAAACTTGATAGACACTGTCTCTGTATTCATGCATTTTTGTAGTTCAGTGGTGGAGACAGATATTAAACAAATGGGCATACAAATATATAATTACAATTTGCAATAAGTTCAGGGAAAAAATATGATGCTACAGGAAAAAACTAGTGGGAGTGTGGTGATATGAAGGAAAAGACCTCCCCAAGGAAACCACATTGATTTGAACCCTCAGTAAAAGATAAGAAGGAAGGAGAATTGTGGGCCTAGGTATTGGGCATGTGCAAAGGTCCTGAGACTGCAGGAATGGGCAAGCTTGACTCACCTGAGGCACCAAACAGCTGAGTATTGTTAAAGCTTTGCTAGCAAAGAAAGGTGAGCTGTGAGCCATGAAATTGAAACAATCATTAGGGGTAGATCAGTCAGGCTGAAGGCAAAAATATAAAATGTCTATTGAGAAATAAAAGCAGCAGCTGGGTGTGGAGGCTCATGCCTATAATCCTAGCACTCTGGAAGGCGGAGGTGGGTAGTTAGCTTGAGCTCAGGAGTTCAAGACCAGCCTGAATAAGAGTGAGAACCTGCCACAAAAAAAAAAAAAAAAAAAAAAAATAGCTGGGCTTTGTGGCGGGCACCTGTAATTCCAGCTACTTGGGAGGTTGAGGCAAGAGAATCACTTGAGCCCAGGAGTTTGAGGTTGCTGTGAGCTATGATGCCATGGCACTCTACCCAGGGCCACAAAGTGAGACTGTAAAGAAAGAAAGAGAAGAAAGAAAACTTGCAATTGGAATAAAACTTAAAATTAACAGAGGAGGTGGGACTGCACCTGTGTGACACATTACTTTAGAGGTAGCAACATGTTCCCTTGTAATTATTTGGGAGAATAGTGGCCATTTTGCTATGTCAGCAGCATCAAACCTGAGAAATGGCAAAACAAAGGTATTTTCATACCCTTTTCAAGTGATTCTTTGAACTCCAAGGGGTTTACCAGGACTGATCAAGAAGATTTATGCGGGGCCTGTAGTATTAAGCCTCACATGTTTATTTAGGACGCTTGCAGGTAGCTCAGAAGAATGAAAGGTTGTGTCCTTTTGAATGGAGGCCTGCTGTTTATTTGACAGAAGGTAATAAATAAAAGACCACAGTGCCCTGGAGCTCTTTGGAAGGTTTGCAACGAGGTAAAAATGGCAACGAGGTAAAAAATGGCAAACTGAGGCTGAGAGAGGCAACTAATGACACGGGAGCTGGGAAGTGGAGATTCAAAGCAATACCTCTCGTGCTTTTAAACCTTTGCACACCGGTGTATCATCTGGGGTCCTGTAGCTCTTAAGAGAGCTTTGTGCTTAGTGCTGTCTCCCCTTCTCCTACCCTCTTGGTCAGTGTTTCTTAACCTTCCTAATTCCGCGATGTATTTTCATTGTTACAAAAGGGTCACAACCCACAGGTTGAGAACCCCTGCGGTAGCTACTCTGCCTTAGGAAGCACCCTGGCATAGAGCAAGAAGGGGAGAACTTGGCTTATTCATTGATTAACGGAAATCACACACATCAGCTTTTTGTGAGACTAAGAAACATTTCCTCTTTGAACTTAAAGACTAATGTATTCCCTCTCCTCTGAAGAAGTATCTTTTTTATTTTACAAAATAAAACATAACATAAAATGACCATTTAAACCATTTTTGTTTGTTTTGGAGATAGGGTCTTGCTCTGTCACCCAAGTTAGACTGCATCGGTGTCATCATAGTTCACTGCAACCTTGAACTCCTGGGTTTGAGCAATTCTCCCACCTCCACCTCCAGAATAGTTTTTTTTTTTGCATGTGTTTTGTTTTTTAGTTTATTTGTTTTGTTTGAGACAGAGTCTCACTGTGTCATCCTCAGTTGAATGCCCTGGTGTCACAGCTCACAGCAACCTCAAACTCTTGCATTCAAGCGATTCTCTTGCTTCAACCTCTTAAGTAGCTGAGACTATAGGAGCCTGCCACAACACCTAGCTAGTTTTCATATTTTTAGTAGAGATGGGGGTCTTGCTCTGGCTCAGGCTGGTCTCAAACTTTTCAGGTCAATATATCCATCTCCTTCAGTCTCCCTGAGTGCTAAGATTACAGTTATGAGCCATTGCGCCTAACCCAGAGTAGTTAAAAAAAATTTTTTTTTTTTAGATACAGGGTCTTGTTATGTTACCCAGGCTGGTCTTGAACTTCTGGGTTCAAGTGATCCTCCACCTAAGCCCTCATAAATCCTGGGATTATCATAGTGCTCAGCTTGTTTTAACCATTTTTAAGTGTACAGTTCAGCAGCATTAGGTACATTCATATTGTTGGATAACCATCATACCATCCATCTCAAGAATTTTTCCCAACAGAAGATGAAAACTCTTTATAGCAGTGGTTCTCAACCTTCCTAATGCAGCAGCCCTTTAATACAGTTTCTGTGGGTCGCGACTCACAGGTTGAGAACTGCAGCTTTATAGTATCCTCCCTTATCTGTGGTTTTACTTTCTGAAGTTTCCATTACCTGCAGTGGTTGGAACATATTAAGATATTTTTTGAGAGAGAGCAAGACAGAGAGAGAGAGACACCACATTCATATAAATTTTATTATAGTATACTGTTGTAATTGTCCTATTTTATTACTAGTTGCTGTTTATCTCTTATTGTGTCTAATTTATAAATTAAACTTTCTCATTGGCATGTACATGTATATCCAGGAAAATGCAAAATGTATATGTAAGGTTCAGTACTCCCCCGGGTTTCAGGCATTCGTGGGTGTCTAGGACCATATTCCTTGTGAATAGGGGGGATGACAACTCTCCATATTTCCCTTTCCCCAGCCCCTGGCAACCACCACTTAACTTTCTGTCTCTATGAATTTTGCAAACAGCAAATGGGTACCTCATCTAAATGGAATTATGTAATATCTGTCTCTTGACTGGCTTATCTCACTTAACATGCTGTCTTTAAGTTTTGTCCACATTGTAGCATGTCCCAGAATTTTCTTCCTTTTTAAGGGTGAATAATATCCCATCATATGTGTAAATGTACATGCCACATTTTGTGTACCTATTCATCTGTCAATGGACATTTGAGTTATAGAGAAAATGTCTTTTAAACATGGTGCAGAGACACGATCTTTTTCCTTTTCTCTTATCTTACTTTTCTTTTTTCCTTTCTCTGTCCTTTCCTTCCTTCTCTTTCTTCTTCTTTCCTCTCCTTCTCTCCTTTTCCGGACAGAAGGAGAATGAAATTTGCTGAGGAATGTTACCACCGGGAATCTCAAGGACTAATAAAATGACTTTCTTTTTACAAATATACATATATATACACACACATACATATGCAAATGTACATATATACATAGAGACATATACACATACACATATATACATATACAGACATATATATATATATATATATATATATATATATATATATATATATAGACTTTATTTATTTAGAACAGTTTTAGGTCCATAGAAACACTATGCTGAAGGTGTGCTCCCACACATGCACAGCCTT
This sequence comes from Loris lydekkerianus, assembly GCA_963574355.1. Taxonomy (NCBI): domain Eukaryota; kingdom Metazoa; phylum Chordata; class Mammalia; order Primates; family Lorisidae; genus Loris; species Loris lydekkerianus. Next base: position 16,457 of record CAUYPK010170304.1, read on the forward strand.
GCTCATTATCAATATTTCTTACCAGAGTAGAACATTTGTTGCAATCAATGAACCTACATTGAAACAGCATCACCCCAAATCCATAGTTTACATCAGGTACATCACTCCTGGCTTTGTACATTCTATGGCTTTGGATGAAAATATAATAGTGTGTGTCTACTATTATAGCACCATACCGAATAGTCTCACTGTCCTAAAAGTCCTCTTTCTTCCTAACACCTGGTAATCACTGATATTTTTACAGTTGCCATAGTTTTGTCTTTCCCATAACATCATATAGTTGGAAACATATGGTATGTAGCCTTTCACTTGATAATATGCATTTAGATTTCTTCCATGTCTTCCTATGGTTTGCTAGCTCATTTCTTTTCAGCACTGAATACTATTCTATTGCCTGATGTGTCAGGCTTTTTTTTACCTGTTAACTTACTGAAGGACATGCTGGTTGCTTCCAAGTTTTGCCAATTAATGTTAAAAGCTGTATGAACTTGACAGTTTTGTGTGGACATTAGTGCTCGGCTCATTTGGGTAAATACCAAGGGTTACAACTGCTGAATTGTACGATATCTAGTTTTGTTAAGAAATTGCCAAACTGTCCTCTGAAGTGGCAAAGACTTCCATTTGACTTTTATTGTTTTCCTATCAGAAACTAGGAGTCCAGGCTCTATGATAATGCTGAAGTCACAGAGTGGCAGTTTAGACTGAAAGAAAAAGCACATAGAGCCTGCAGGTCAGTCCTCTGTACAGGGCCTGGCAGAACACAATTTCTGCTACTCATCTAGAGGTGTCCAGGTGAACTGAGAATGGGGATATGGAGTCAGAGAAGTTTTCTATAACTGTTTTAGCCATAAAGTTATTATCTTCAAAAGTCTACCAAGGTGTTTTGAAGAGCAAAAGGATAAGAGAAGGTGATGATTTGGGCATCTGGGATAAGTAGGAAGTCAGAAAAGAGCCAGGTTTGTTAACCTAGCAGACTACAAGGACAGTGGAACAAGATGAAAAAGCAAGTAGGGAGGGTAAGATGTTTATAAAGAAAAAGGCTGCTATGTACACACAACCGTCACTTAGCACTTGCTGCTAGAATTAATTAATTGAAGAACAATACAAGCGCTCCTTTCAGCCTAGTTGGAAGATTATGATTGAATAATGGGTATGTTTCTTTAAATTTGTTTAAATGGGCTCGGTGCACATAGCTCAGTGAGTAGGGCATCAGCCACATACACTGAGGCTGGTGGGTTAGAGCCCGGCCTGGGCCTGCTAAACAACAATAACAATAATAGCAATAAAAAAAAAAAATAGCCTGGCATCTGGGCACTGTGAGTCTGAGGAGATAAGACTCCAGGCATTTCTGGCTGGTGGGATCTGCCTATAATCAACCCTTTGAGGATACAAGGAGTCAGCAAGGGACTTCTGGACCCCAAGAGGAGGACAAAAACAGTGGAAAACTGGCAAGTGGTTGCGTATGTTTGATTGACCTAATCCCGCCGGCAGCTGTAAGTACAAGCAGCAGTGAGAATGCAAACTGGAAAGGCCTTACCTGTGAATGTTTCGGTGTTTTTGGACTTGGCACTCAGTTGAACTACCTTTGGGAGAGCTTGAGCAGGAGTGTGGAGAACTTTGGGCATTGTCTAGGGCCCCAGACTGAGCTGAGAGCCGGATAGAGCTAATAGTGTTTGACTGTGGGCCGCAGGGAGCCATTGTGAGAGAACTGCCCTGGCAAGCTCCGCCCTCAGGGTTGCAGAGTAAGGACTGGGCGGGAGCTAGTAACCTAGTGACTGAGCAGCCTAAAGGCGGGGACTGAGCTGCCTACAGCCTTAATGCTAGGGGCAGAGTGAGATTGGTTTTGGCACACTGGCACCTTGGGCTGTTGCCCTGGGTAGAGTGCCAGGGTGTCACAGCTCATAGCAACCTCAAACTCCTGGGCTTGGCACCACCCGGACCTACATAAGAGCTGCGCAGTGACCCCCAACCCGAGACCCATGCCCGCAGGGCCTCTGCATGCCCTAACCAGAAACTGTGGGAGTCATGCAATCCTGTGTCCTCCCTCTTGTACCCTCCCTACCTCCACACCGCCCCGCTCGTCTAGCCAGGGACTCTGGTAGCCGCATGCCCTCTGAAGCCCACCCTGCCTCTGCGCAGAGCCCTTCTCCTGGCCAGAGACTGCTAGAGCCTTGGGCCCTCTGTGCCAAAGTCACTGGGCATCAGGCACTCCCAGAACTGTGTGCATCACCTCCAGCCCTGTGGCTGGATCCGGGTGTGTCAAACTCCAGAGCTGCTTCCACGAGAACTCCCTGGCTGGGGCAGCCCCAGAAGAACTACACAGGGTCACTCCCTACAAAGATCCAGTAACAATAGAGTGATCCTGCTGGTGTCTAATCTTGGAGAGACACCTCCCCAACTCTGAGGACGGCCAGAGGCAACGGTGAAAAACAATCATGAGGTGAAATAATAGAAAAACTCTGGCAATATGAATAATCAGAGTAGATCAACTCCCCCAGGGATCAATGGGGCAGACACAGCACAAGATCCCATGCATGAGCAAATAGCTGAGATGTCAGAAATCGAATTCAGAATCTGGATAGCAATTAAGATCGAATAAGAATTCCAAGCAGTAACCCAAAAGATATCTCAGGAATTCAACGAATTCAAAGACCAAATGACCAAAGATTTTGACACATTGAGACAAGAAGTTGCAGCCCTCAAAGATCTGAGAAACACAGTACAATCCCTCAGTAACAGAATGGAGCAAGCAGAAGAAAGGATTTATGACATTGAAGACAAAGCTTTTGAATGCTCCCAAACTCTCAAAGAGGAAGAGAAATGGAGGGCAAAAACAGATCACT
>CAUYPK010170308.1:0-39632 GCA_963574355.1 Loris lydekkerianus
GATAATATCCAGCATCCTTTCATGATCAGAGCACCTAAGAAAACAGGTGTAGAAGGGATATTCCTTAAACTGATAGAGGCCATCTACAGCAAACGCACAGCCAATATCATATTGAATGGTATAAAATTGAAAACATTTCCAATCAGATCAGTTATGAGGCAAGGATGGCCACTGTCTCCACTGCAATTCAACATGGTAATGGAAGTCTTCGCCATTGCAATCAGGCAAAAGAAGGCAATCAGGGGTATGCAGATAGGGGCAAAGGAGATCAAACTCTCACCATTCACTGATGATATGATCCTATACCTGCAAAATCCCAAGGACTCAATTTCAAAACTCTTAGAAGTGATCAAGGAATACAGCAGCATTTCAGGATACAAAATCAATACTTAAAAGTCGGTACCTTTTATATATGCCAACAATAGTCAAGCCAAAAAAAAATCTAGGACTCTTTTCTTTTTACAGTAGTGCCAAAGAAGATGAAATATCTGGGAATTTCCCTTACAAAGGCCATGAAAGATCTCTATAAAGAGAACCATGAAACTCTGAGAAAAAAAAGAAATAGCTGAAGATGTTAACAAATGGAAAAACATACCATGCTCATGGCTGGAAAGAATCAACATTGTTAAAATGTCCATACTACCCAAAGCAATCTACATATTTAATACAATACCTATTAAAGCACCATTTTCATACTTTAAAGAACTTGAAAAAATAGTACTTTGTTTTATATGGAATCAGAAAAAAACCTTAAATAGCAAATACATTACTCAGAAATAAGAACAAATCAGGAGATATCACAATGCCAGACTTCAGGCTATACTATAAATCTATAGTATCAAAACAGCATGGTACTGGCACAAAAACAGACCAGTAGATTTATGGAACAGAATAGAGAACCAAGAGATGAACCCAGCTACTTATTGTCATTTGATCTTCAATAAGCCTATCGAAAATATTCAGTGGGGGAAAGACTTCCTATTTAACAAATGGTGCTGGGTAAACTGGTGGTGACCTGTAGAAGACTAAAACTGGACCCCCATTTTTAACCATTAACAAAAATTAATTCTCACTGGATAAAAGATTTAAACTTAAGACATGAAACTATAAAAATACTAGAAGAGAGTGCACGGAAAACACTTGAAGAAATTGGCCTGGGAGAATATTTTATGAGGAGGACCCCACCCCCACCCCCCAGCGATTGAAGCAACACCAAAAATACATTACTGGGATCTGATCAAACTAAAAAGCTTCTGCACAGCCAAAAGCACAGTAAGTAAAGCAAACACAGACAATCTTCAGAATGGGAAAAAATTTTTGCAGGTTATGCTTCTGACAAAATTTTGATAACAAGAATCTATAGAGAACTCAAACTAATCAATAAGAAAAGAACAAATAATTCCATTTCTATGTGGGCAAGAGACTGAACAGAAAATTTTCTGATGAAGACAGGTGCATGGTCTACAAACACATGGCTTTCAAACACATGAAAAAAATGCTCATCATCCTTAATCATCCGAAAAATGCAAATCAAAACCACTTTGAGATATCATCTAACTCCAGTAAGATAGCCCACATTAAAAAAAACCCAAACCACAGATGTTGGTGTGGATGTGGGGAGAAGGGAACACTTCTACACTGCAGGAGGGAATGCAAGCTAATCTGACCTTTTGGGAAAGAAGTCTGGAGAACACTCAAGGAACTAAAGGTAGACCTACTATTTGATCCTGCAATTCCTCTACTAGGTATATACCCAGATGATCAAAATTATTTTACAACAAAGACATTTGTACCAGAATGTTTGTTGCAACCCAATTCATAGTAGCCAAGACATGGAAACAGGCCAAATGCCCATCGACCCATGAATGGATTAACAAATTGTAGTATATATTCATCATGGAATACTCTGCTGCCATAAAAAAAGATGGAGACTTCACATCTTTTATGTTTACCTGGATGGAGCTGGAACATATTCTTCTTAGTAGAGTATCTCAGAATGGAAAAAAAAGTATCCAATGTACTCAATACTACTATGAAATCAATATATAACCACCTACACACTAAAATGAATGGCAAGACATAACTATAGTCCAGAAAGTAAAAGGAAAGAGGAGAGAGGGGAGGGAAGGGGAGTTATGGGAGGAGGGAGGATATTTGGGGGGACTCACCTAATATGCATGATGCAATGGTACATTTCAAAACTATTGAGAAATGAGTATAATTGTGATGGACATGTTACTTAGTTCAATGTAAGCATTTCACATTGTATATTAAAGCACCTGAGCCCCATAAGTGCATCACTGTACAAAGTTATGATTTAATAAAAAATAAATAAAATAAATAAATATTATAATAATAAAAAAAGATTGTGACATTTGGAAATAGAGCATTTAAAAGGGTAATCAAGTTAAAATGATGCCATTAGGGTGGGCCCTAATCCAATTTGACTGGTATTCTTATGAAAAGGAAAAATTGGAATGCACAAAGGAATACCAGCGATGCTCCTGCACAAAGAAAAACCATAGTAGGACGCCACAAGAATGTGGACATCTGCACACCAAGGACGGAGGCCACAGAAGTGAGCATGCTGACACCTTGATCTTGGACACCCTCAGTCTTCAGAACCACGAGAAATATATTTCTGTTGTATAAGTTGCCCAGACTGTGATACTCTGCTATGGCAGTGCTAGCTAGGGTCTTTGCCCAAGAACAGCTTGACACAAAAACTGGCAGGCAGAAGATTTTGAAAGATCATAATGTGGATTTACCAAGGGTGTGTCTGGTCATTGTTCTACCAGCTGCTCTAAGTTGTAGAAGCCTTTTTCCATATATACAGTCAAGTAGATGAGTATGTCGAAATTGGTCTGGGCCTTCTAAAAATCAGAGTTGTCTCTTAATTATTTTACTGTTCCTTAAAAAATAGCAGGCCTTTCATTACACCTAGCTAATTTTGCATTAATTTGAGGGGCATATTTTTGCTGTGATTCAGAGCAGAATGACCAGATTTTTGATTTAGTAAATAGGCAAATCATTCATCAGAATAGCATGCACGTGTATGAGAAATGTTTATGGATTTCATCTATATCTTTGGATAAAAAGGGTAAAGTGTGTTAATCTACTTCTTGATAACAAACCATATGATTTCATTTGACACATAAATGAGCCAGTTACATGAGCAGGTTATAGTTATCACAAAATTCTTATTCCTGGGGCTTCTATTATTAAAACATTCCCCTTTTGTATTCATGCCTAGATGTTATTTACCTATTCTCTTTACTATCTATCTGTTCACCATGTTTTACATCTTCCTCCTCTTAACCTTTCCTGTGTCTTAACTTCTCTGAAAGGATGCTTCTTGACAGTAGTGTATACACTGATCTTTGCCATTTTGGATCTAGCAGAACATACTCTAGTATATCAGCTTAACAGTTGAAGATAAAACATCTTCCTCTTATTATAGAAAACCTATAACAACTATTTATACAGCAATAGAACTAGAACCCAGGGCAATTATTAGCAGTAAAATGGCAAATCACTGTTATTTTCCTGAATCTGAATCCAAGCAGTGTACTTGCGAAGCCTCGGTACCACCAGAGATCTTCATCAGTCATTGCATTTTTGTATTGTAATATGTGATTTTCCACGTTTAATGGTCATAGGATCCTTTGACAATAGTATGTCTTTTGACCTTCTTCTTTGATGTTCAGATTCTTGAATTCTAAACATTTGATTTACAAAGTTCAATTTCTAATGCATGTGTATCATTCTGAATACGTTTCTTCTGGGATTAAAAAATTCAGAGAAATAACACGTAGGAACAGACGTCTGCCTATTAATATTACTTCTGACCTTACTCATTTTATTGTAATGTAATGGCATGAATGTTTTAGAGAACAAATATATATAATACAATAATTTATATGTAATTGGTAATAATTATAAAAAATTGATTAGAAGACATGCACCCTTCCTGGCAGACATTTATCTAAAATGCTAGAATTTGGAACATCAAAACATGTAAATAGTATTTCAAAGTAAACTAATATTGGATAATAGCAATGCATCAGCTGTTCTTTGTTTCTTGATTTGGTTTTCTACTTTTTTCTTCATAATTTGAGAGAGCAATAGAACATCTGCACATTGTTTTATTAGAAACAGAATGAAGCTTTTTTCCCCACTAAGTGATTCTTAGACAAGGCCTGAATATTTAAGCAGAAATAATTCTTGTTAAATTCAAAGTTATTATACTTTTCTTAGAATAAATTCATATGAACACTTTCTCTTCTTAGCAAGAAAAATAGATGTATTGACCACTTATCAAACATTCCTCCTCTTATGAGTAGTTTTCTTTCCTTACAGGCATACATTTTACTGTAGAAACTTTTATTTAAAAAAAAAATGTAATGTGCATTCTACGTCATAACATTGAGAATGTACTTTGTTGGTAAACAGAGAATTTTGCAAAAATAATGACTTGTGTTAAGGTTTTCCAAAAATCTTAAGTAAAACAGACATTTGGATGAGAATAGGATTCAAAAACTTATTTTCTGATACTTTGTTTTGCAAATTAAATAGGCAGTTCTGGGACTCTTCAAATGTAATATTTATAGAATGTCTCCTTTCGAGGCATTCCAAATTCCAAATTCTTAACAAATATGATTTTACTAAGTCCACATGAAGTTACATTTTTTAAATTCCAAGAATATACTGTGTTTGTGGAGAACTGAGGAGCTGTAATATTACATGTTAAAACTGCATGGCAGAGTCATTGACAGCTGCCAACCAACTAAATTGCTTTGTCTTTTGAATCTTTCCCTAAGAAATGTGCACCAACATCCTTGGAAGTGATATTAAAGAAATGCAAAACAAAACCTAAAACCTTTAGTTTGTTTTTTTTCATTCTTATTTCCCTGCATAAAAAAGCACTGTATTAATTATAATAAAATAGAAGAGCCTTCTCTTATTACTCATTAAAACATAGGGCTATGTAACTTATTTTATAACCACACATCATCACTTATCATATTCCTATAGAAGAGTAAAGAGTAAATATTTAGAGAGCCATTTACAAATATATTTAAAAAATTACTTAACATTTTGCTTACCTAAAATGTTCACATCTCAGAAATATGACGAGAATTTGAAAAAGAAACCCACAAAGTTGATCTTTATAAATATCACATAAGCCTATAAAATTTAGCATTTAATCTTATGTACTATTTTAATTTTACCTTTTAATTTTTAACTATGAAGGGAAATATATCTTTGTTGTTAAAAAAAGATAACCCAGTAATACATGTCTTGCATCATAAAATTATCCCTCCCAACCCCTCCATTTCTATCCCTAGAGACAGCCACTATTAGACATTTGTTGTGTATTACCCCAGACATTCTTTTCTTATATAACCAATGAAAAGTTAAAAAAAAGGATCATTCTACACACACTTTTCTTCTGCTTGCTTATTAAACATTTGGCCATATATGTATTATATAATGCATATACATGAAAACAAGTTAGCTAATTTTTTAAAATGGTCTAACAACATTTTATAAGATGACTACATTATCATTTCTTGAACTAATTCCCTATAGGTAGATATTTAGGTTGTTTCTTATTTTTATTCACTTCTAGAGTAATAGTTGTAAAGGATATGATCTACTTAAGTAATAGTTGTAAAAGATATGATCTACTTAAGCCATGGTATTGGTTATTCATATGAGAAATACTAATCTAGAAAATGCTCACTGTCTAAAGTCAGCATTGAAAAAATTGAGATTGATGTGTTATGTTATATAATTTTCTTAATATCAATCAGTAATTATATGGTACATTGAAAAGGGCTGTTGGACTGGAGCTAAGGGACCTGGATCTTTTTTGAATCCCATCACTAATCAATTTTACTCAACATTGCACAAACTATCTAATGTTTCTAAGATTTGTTTTCCCTTCCACAAAATGATGGATATGAAGTAGATAGTTATCTAAAGAGTCTAAAAACTCTAAGTAGAAGATTCTATGCTGCAATTATCAAAAACCACGCAGCCATCACTGGCGAGGTGAGTTGAGGATTCCAGAGAAAAGCAGACACCCACTGTTTCGGCTTTCTAATTAAGGTGGAAAAATGTGATGAAAATTATGACACATAAATTGTGTTTTGAATAAGAGGCAGATATCCCTTTGCATGCCTATATTTAACCATCCTTTGTCCTATGCAAGATAAAGGAGGGGGACTGGATATTCCTAGAAGAGATCACTCTGCGGCAGTCTAATTCAGTAGCAGGTGAGAGTTTCCAATCCTTAGTCAGTGTTGGATAGATCAGCTTCTATTAGAACCCTCCTTGTTGGGGTACACTCTTGATGTTAGAATTGAATTAGGGAAGACCGTTAGAGTATAGTGTACCAAGGAGCAGCTTCTAGAGATTCTGCTTCTTAGAGATTGCACTGAATTGATGCAAGTTCCTAGAATGGTTAGCTGTGGCTTAGGACTGATTCAAGGACCTAGCATTTACTCTTGTTTCTTCTCCTATTTCGCTGGAGATAATTTATTATTGGCTCTGAATATTAAGTGAAAAACTGACAAATAAGTTGATCATCTGCAATGGTAACATGGGAAAAAGTTTCAGATCATTTTGATATTTAGTTTGATTAAAAATTAAAATGGACTCTGGGGGATTCCTTTAGTCACACGTACCAGACACAAACCTATAGGCTCTGTGTCTCTATAAGAATGACAAGTATGTTGAGTGTAAAGACTCTACTGCAAAAGCGTGTAAAACACTTGGTGGAATATTGCTGCAAGGAAGTATTAATGTATTATCATTTTTTTTATTAAGTCCCAAGTGACTACTTGAAACCAACCTAAGATGTGAATTAAAGGACGCTCCCTTTAGTGAGAGACAGGTCATCTACCTTCCTTGTAAGCATCTAGCGCCCAGGACTATTCTTATTCACGTCCCAGATGATGTGTGGTTTTATTTGCTTTATGTTGCATTTCCTCACAAAATATACTTCCAAATCAATTTTCTTTTTTTTTAATTAATTTATAAGAAAAAGTTTATTTGCTGATCATTGTTTGAACCTTGGAATTCCCCAGAGATGATACTGACATAAAATGCTAACTGATTTTTATGGTAAAAATCAGTCATTTTTGAATCTTCGTTAACACTTGAACTATTATATAAATGAATCAGCAGTAACAATTAAAAATTCCTTTTCACTCCTCATACAATTTAACTTCTAGTTTCAATCATCCAATGTTGGAGGACCCCTGGTCTAAAGTATCCTCCTGGGTGAAAAGTGCATAACCATGTCAGGCATCCTCAAACTGCAGCCCGCGGGCCACATGAGGCGGTGTGATTGTATTTGTTCCCGTTTTGTTTTTTTTTACTTCAAAATAAGATATGTGCAGTGTGCATAGGAATTTGTTCATAGTTTTTTTTTTGTTTGTTTGTTTGTTTTTAAACTATAGTCTGGCACTCCAACTGTCTGAGGGACAGTGAATTGGCCCCCTGTTTAAAAGTTTGAGGACGCCTGATGTAGGTGGTCAAGCACGATAATGGTTTTTATCTGGTGGTGAAAAACAGCTGCAGTTTAGTATTTAAATTAAACCTGCAGTTAATGGTAAGCCTTCTAGCCAGGCAAAGTAATTAGGGAAAGCTGTGAAATCTGAAAGGGAAACTAGAAGAGACCTGGAAAAAGAGGGAATGAGAGCCCAACCATGGCAAGCTGGTATGCACCCCTGTACTATAGAAAGGACAGACAAGCCAAAATAATACAAGTTGCTTTCCTTACTGACTTGACCAAATAATATGTTTTTCCTACAAAAATACTGCCAAGGGGCTGGGCATGGTGGCTCATACCTATAATCCCTGCACTCTGGGAGGCAAAGGCAGGAGGATCATTTGACTTCAGGAGTTTGAGACCAGCCTGAGCAAGAGTGAGACCCCAGCTCTATGAACCAAAAAAAAGCAGAAATATTAGCTGGGCAATGAGGCAGGAAGATCACTCAAACCCAGGAGTGTGAGCAGTGTGAGTGAACACGACCCTCTAGCCTGGGCAGCAGTGAGGCTCTGTCTCAAAAAAAAAAAAAAAAAAAAAAAAAAAAAAAAACCTTCAAGGGTTGCATTTCACTGTACCTAGCATATAATCAGCCTACAAAAAAAAACTGCACTTTTCAGAAGGAATGCTTCCCACAGTATATTCAGAGTCACTGATTGCTTTTTCTTTGTCTTTTTTTCTGTGAACGTGTAGGTGTTTGAGTCTCTTGTACTTCTTTTACACTGGATTTGGGCTGTTTGAAAACTATTTCTTTATCTTCATCATCATTCATTGCAGCCACTTCAGATTTTCTTTTCTCCAAAAATGCTGGTGTACAAACTGGTTGGGGCCCTGGCTATCCACAGTCTTCTCAGTAGTGCCTGAAACCTGTTGTTTCTTTCCCTTAGGTAAAACCAATGGAAGAAAATTATAATCAATTCCTTTTTTTTGCTAATTTCTTCCTGAGTAACCTTTCCTTCTTTTAAAATCACCTCAAGTGTCCGTTTCTGATTATACCGTTTCACCGCTGGATGTGATGGCTGTTTAAATGGCGTTTTGCAGCCCTTAAAAAGTTCTTTATGTACTTTTCCATGTGGCACAACACGACACTGCAAAAGTCTTTCGCCAAAAAGGTAGTTGTTCATTGTTTCAGCAACTATCTTGGCGACATCACCAGACTCAAATTCCACAAAGGCATAGCCTTTGCTATTTCCAGTCCTTTTACTTCTGGAAAGTCTTAATCTTGTAATAGTGCCAAAGTGGGAGAAATAAGCTTGGATCTGAGTTTCATCAAGTGTGCTAGGTAGGTGGCCCACATAGATTGCTCCACGCTTAAGCTTTTCTTGCTTCTGTTGCTGGGTTATGCGCTGGTAGAACCTGAGCTACCTCCTTTCAAACTCGATGTCTTCCTGTGGGTTCAAAGACAGCATCGGCCCCTCAAGCTGTGAAAACACCAACCCAAATCAATTTTCTTAATGGCAGTTCATACACAGTGTATTTAATAATGCCATTAATTGCTTTCTTACTAATTGTTTCATTGCCTTTCTCATATTACCAGCTGTGAACATCCAACATTACTTATCAACTATACAAGTGCCCTCTCTCTCCTGGGTGGTGATGCTTACTTGGGAAAAGAAATGAAATCCTTTAACAGGGTTTCGGTCTTTTACGAGAACTTTCACTCTCACCTGGGGTGAAATCCCGCCCTAAATTCTTAAATAATTGCTGTAGAATATAATTGTCTTAACACAATAAAAAAGAAAATGGCAGGAAGGCTATGTTAACCAGTCTGATGAAAATGTGTCAAACTGTTTATAAAACCAATGTATGGTGCCCCATGATCGCATTAATGTACACAGCTATGATTTAATATTATTAAAAAAAAAAAAAGAAAAAAAAAGAATTGCTGTAAAGAATTTATATCTACAAAGAGCCCATGAAAATGACTTCAGTGTTGATCTTCACATTAATCCCATTCTTCTACTTTCAGAAGAAAAAACTAGCATGATGCTTATATAAATAATTTATACAAAGCCATTTGGCAGGGGAATGGGGTGGCTGGTGATGGTGGTGGCTTATTTCAGAACTCTGAGAGGCCAAATTACTTATTCTGGTAAAGTCTAAAAGATTTTTGATGAGGTTCCTACATTTGTTTTAATCTTTTCTACAATAAATATGGACCAAAAATCCATATCTTTTAAAATGTGTGACTGTGAATCAAGAATTTTCTATTTCTGTATTAATAATAGTGTGAAAGCTTCACAGGAATTACTGTCTTTGATAAAAAACTAAAAAGACCACAGAGTTCTTTTTTTAAAAAATGTTTTGCTACTCACCTACTCACAATGATTTTTCTCTTTCTCCTTTTGACAAATTTAATTTAATATGTATCATCCAAAAATTACAGCTGTTTATAAAATAAATTTATTCCTTTTCATTTTTTATTAGGTTGGTTAGCAAGCATTGCTTAATTAAAAAAGACATTTAGGATTGTCAAACTGAACATCCTCTGATACCTGTACCTAGTTCTAATGAAAAAGCTGTATTTTAAATCTTTTGAGAATCTTGATGTTAATATAGGCACCATTACCAATTCTGGGTCGGACAAAATGAATCCATTTTCTCAGCAAGATTTGAGCCTTGATGCCCCCTGTTAAGACTCATGCTATGAGCAGCGCTGGTAATGTTTATGACAGATGCAAATTATACTCAACATCTTTTGTATTTTACAATTTATAATCAGGCATGCATCCTCCAAATCCAATTCTTTCCTTTAAAGCCCCCAATTCTGGACACTTCATAAAGCGAAAAGCTTGCTGCCACCTTCAAGGAACTCAAACTATCTGATTTTTTTATTTGCTGCTTCCATTAGATTGAAATGATTTTTCTTCAGTTTGCTCAAAGCTAGATTTAAAGTCAGGTCCCAGAGGTAACAGGAAAGTCGATCCCCTAAGCTACTCAGTCATTGTTTGCTTTTTTTACATGTAATATCCTACTTCTAAGCCAGAATATAATTTAAAATACAAAACACACTCTACATAAATATGTCCTTTAGAAATTTTGTAATCTGACATTTAATGGAAGTTAGCTAAGTGCCTTATATCATGTTTGTGAAGAGAAACAGAGAAATTATAAATATTCTTCATGACAATTATTTCTTAATAGCTTTGTACATTATTTTCAACGCTACACCTTTCCTTCCTACTTCAAATCTGCAACACTATGTGCTGCTTTTGAACATAGACCTGCCAGATTTGCACTGCACCTAAATAAGCCTAAAAACATTCTAAACATTTCATATATTACGAGCTTCTGAGAACCATTCAAAGAGCTCTGGTCTGCAGTCACTTTCTGTTTGCTGGGGAACAGCAAAGGGTTACTTCAGCTCGGGCGCTGCAAGTGCGAGCAACAGGAATCCATTGGCTTTAATTTGTCCATGTCTTTCATTTGATACTACCAGTATTAATAGCTTTGCAAGGAAATTCTGCAGTCATTAATCATAATAATTAATCAGATCCAATTATATTGCATATAAATGCGAACAAATTGCTGAAAAAATAATGATCTATCACCAACATGTCATGAGGAAAAAGAGACTAAAATAGTAATTAGAAGCAGGGATTTAGTTGTGTCTGAGTGCCCTGCAACTGATTTTTAACTGTATGATGATCCGATGATGTAATTAGTTGAAAGTCTCGCAGGCCTTTTTAGCATACTATCTAATGACTGTGCGACTGGAGAAAATAAGGTCCACTTTCCTATGAGATCGTTTCTACATTTATGCCTAACTTTGCATTTCTGCATATGGGAGATCCACTGCCCTTGGTGTTCTATGACCAGAAACTAAATCGTCGCTGCGTGGGTTTTCTGGATTTTTAACATCTATTTTTAAAGTAATGCTGTTCGTTAACTGAAGATTACTCAAGTTAGGAATCAAGATATTCTGCATGGGCATTTTTTTTTTCCTTTTTACTCTGTTATCATAAAAATGTGTAACATATAATTCAAAATGAAATGTTTTGGTTACAGTAAGTAACACACTGCGGGTAGCATATATGTTAGCTGTTTTCACCTATCTTTCTTCTGAACTGCACTTAAAACATTTCAGAAAATGAAATTACTCTGTTTTCACTTCAGTTAGCACTCTCTGGAGCACTGGCAGATTTTATCAGAAACCATTTAAAAATATATATGTGTGTATGTGATTGTATATGTGTGTGTGTGGGGGGGGTGTAAGTTCTTCTTTAGCAGATTCTTAAATCTGAACAAAGTGAATTGCCTAATACAAGTGCTTCATGCAATAATTTGAATATGTCTCATTTCTTCTCATTTTCACTCTTGTGTCATAGGATAGAGCTTCCGACACAGTGTTCCGTACCTGCATAATTAGCACTAGTTTATTATGTGGCCAAGCACATATTTTTAAACCTTTCAAAATATTTTCTGGTTCCACTCAGAGATTACACATGAAATGGTTAACCAAAGATTGATGAGCGCTTTTTTTTATGATAGGTTTGCGACTTGAAAATAAATGTTAGGTTCATCATAGTTTTCAATACTAAGCACTGCACTTTACTGTCTTTGATCTCAGTGTTGTGACTACTACAAAGAAATAAAACCTTATCTTACCTTTTCCAGCATCTACTGCGGAAGACCTCAATAATGCATAAGAACATCTGGAAGTACGGTAATTTCAGCTATCAGAGATAAGAATTGACACAGAACAGGTAAACCCTACAAAGTCATCATGTTGAAATGAACTGATTAAGGTTTAGTAACATAAAACATCGTGTATAGTGTTTCTATGCTTGCTACATCTTTCTATTTTATATTAAAAAAGGAATGTCAATTATATATATTTAATAGGTTGATTAGCTGGTAGCAATATTATATTTTACATAAAGAGACAGAAATGTCTGCAGATCTATTGCCATACACATGTATTTCCAGTTAACTGTGAGTTCATAGAAAATACATGGGCATAGTAAACAGGGTTTTGAAATGACAATTTTTTACTGGTTGCAAGTGCTAATTGCTAGTTTCTCAAGGGTATAGAATTAATCACCTGCTAGATTTACAGTCTCTAGGTTGAGACCTGAGGATGGAGGCAATAAGAAAAGCTCTTGAGGGACATATCATATGGTGAGTCTAAATATCAGTCTCTATGCATATGTAAATTGGTAACAAAGTTTTTTCAAAGCTCAAGTATGCTAATTTCAAACAGGCAAGACTAAAGCTAGCTTTTAGCAGCTGTTTAACGTCTGCCTGTGGGTGGTAGAGAGAGCTTAAAATACAAGCAAACAGTGGTGCATAAGTAATTAAGCAACATTTTGCTGGGCATAAATAATTCTGTTTATATTGGTCTTTTGAAGAGTATAGAATACAAAATAACAGATCAAGTGCACCTTTGGCCACCAGAGGTTAACTGTTCTTCCTCTTTACCTTTTCTTCAGTTTTAAACAATTTAAGGGAAATAATAGTCTGATACACGATCTTTTATAACTTTATTGGAAATAACATTATTTAAGGTGGACAAAAAGAAACCTATTGCAGAATCACTGCATTTATAGTTCACTATATTATTTTGTAGTGTATTCCTCTACCAGTTTATCAGAAGAAAATGTAATCTCTAATTAGAGATCTATTCATTGCCATTTTAACTTTTAGGATCATTGAAAGTACAGTTGGAGTTGTTTGCTAAAAAATCAAACTTTTTTCAAAGTCCACAAAAGGAAAACATCTTCAGTTTTTCAGGACTAATTTTCATTGTCCCATGCCTTAAAAATGAATAGATAAATAAATAAGTGATTCACATAGAGATTATTAGCTAAAAATAAGAACTGCTTAAATCAATGTACCACGTATTGGATAATCACATAATTTGAACAGCTCTTGCTAAGCCAGTAGAAGTGTCAAAAAGCAAAAGAAAAGCTGGTATAAAAAAAATTGCATTTGATTCAATAAAAACCTTGAAATTGACCAGAAGAAAGATGAAAGATTTAACACGATTTAGAAATACCTAGTCTAGAAAAAAGGATTATAGATACTAACTGTGAAAAGAGTCAGGGGTTTAAACTTTGTTTGCTTTAAATATTCATGGTTTAAGGAGTTAATGGTGAAAGGAAGTACTCAGTTGGGTATCAGATCTTATAAAGGGCTTTATAACACATAAGAATGTTAGGAAGGCAGAGTAGCCATTTATGCTCAGGATTGCTGTTTCTCTTTGCACAGAGGGAACAGGGAAATGACATAAGATTGAAAAGAAAACCAAACCTTTATTCATCCTCTCCATTAAAAAAATGTGGTGAAATAAACCTTGTTTTTTACCTTATGTTTCTCATTTTTAACCTTTTTTAAACCTGCTGTGGGGCTGGGTTTTAAAACTGAGTGGCCTGAGTAGAAAAGTGGACAGGGCAGTGGATTGTGGGCAGACGTGACACACAGTCGGGATGGTCCAGGGCCTTCCTCTAGGGAAGACACTGATGCTGGGCAACTTGTTCTCCCTCCTCTTCTTTAATACGTGGGTAATAACATCTGTTCCAGTCTCCCTAATGAAACAAAAACATGCAATTCAATCAAGTGGTTAGAGATTAATCATTTCTCTGGGACAGTATTCTTTTCATTTTCTTTCTTAATTTGAAAATTAAAAATTTTTGTATTTCAAAATATTAAGGGGAGGACTCAATTATAACTGGGATGCTACCTAACAAATGCAAACACTTAACTCAATCATATGTAACTTTATATTAATCTGAAATTTAAACAAATGTATAAAAAATGTTAAGGGGATACAAATGCTTTTGTTACATGGCTTGGGTCAGGGCTGTAAGTGTTCATTGTACCAGGGCGGTATTCTAAAGCTTCCTGGGTTCTTGGACCATCTCTGTCTGGTTCGCTTGGTTGAGCAATTCATTCTCTATGTACCTTACCAGTACGCATAGACCTTATGACCTGATTTATGAAGGAGGGATGGGCCAACCAATCAAGCGACAGGCTCCATATAGCTACGGAACAATAGTAAGATCTGTTTAGAAATTCTGAAATGATAATAATAATAAAAAAAAACCCAAACAGATAACAAGGAGTAATCACTACTCAAAGTAGTGAAATTGATTCTCTTTTACCTTAGCTGTTATTTCCCTGATAATTGTTAACTATTATTTGTACATAACCTGAATAATAATGTTTGGTGTTAGAGGGCCCTTGCTCATGCATGATTAGATAAGAACTTGCACATCATTAAGTTATTGAGAATGGACACTGAGAATGGGGCTTCAAAGGGGATGGGACGAAAACTTGGCCTGCTGAACCAGGAAGTCTGGAGGATCTGTATGGATGTGGATCTGAAGTAACCTAGGTAACCAATGACCAATAGAAAGAGACCATCAATGGCCAATAGAAAAGGGCAATACTGCCTGGAGGTGCCCCGAGGTCAATGAAAGATGTGCAGCCAATTCCAAATAATACTTCCACTGCTGGAGACCCTCCTGTCTCTTCTCTCTCACCTTTTCTCCTTCAGGAGAGGGACCCACTTTCAACTTTCTTTAGAAGTGCTCTAACTTTTTCTTCTTCTTCTTTTTTTTTTTTTTATCCTAAATAAAATCTCTCTTTGTGCCCTGAAACTTGTGGAGGTTACTTTTACTTTCTATCCACACTCTCTGTGCTGCTCCAGTTTGATTTTTAGTTTCCCCTCACTGTTGCCTTTGGTTATTGCCCAGCCTTGGTTGAATTCTCTAACTTAGCTGAGTCATTGAGGTCAACTGGGTTTAGAGAACTAGAACCCCAGACCTCAAGAGTTATCATGAATCTTGGCCATATATGATCAGAAAAGAACTTTAAATATTATTCTAATGGATTTGAAATATTCTGCTTTGCTATGCCACTTTTTTTTTTTTTATCTTCAGGCTTCTGAGGGCTATGTCATACCTACTGTCTCTTTGGACTTGTACCTTACCTCATTTATCTGTCTCATCAAGAACATACAGTTACTGAAAAAGAAAAAAAAAAAAAAAAAAACATTTAAAGTAGAAGTGCTTTAATTGGGATTGCCGTGGATGTACTGACCTTTGTCCTTCTCCTCACTCATTTATTAGTGGAGGCTAACTGCTTAGGTACTTTACTGAGATTCATAAATAAATTTTTTTTTTATTTTTATTCTCTGTGAAGTTATGAAGGCAGCCAAGTTGAGACTTTTGATGACTTAGTTTTTTATTAGTCTCTATAAAACTGTTGGTGCTTATTTAGACAAAAAGTATAAGTTTTTCAAAATGGTTATAAAAATTGATACAGGTCTCACAGTTGTGATAAACTATGATCAACTCACCTTGCTCTGTTGACTAAATTAATATTAACATACAACGTATGTGGGAACAGTGTATAGCCAGCTAGGGGAGGTCATGAGTCCTTGTTGAGCATAGTGGTACACACTTACAGTCTCAGCTACTTGGGAGGCTGAGGCAGGAGCATCACTTCAGGCCAGGAGTTTGAGACCAATCAGGGCAACATAATGACACCTCATCTCTAAAAAAGCTAACAAACAAAAAACTAGCCAGGCATTGTGCATGACTGTGGCCCTAGCTAGGGCAGGAAAATCACTTGAGCCCAAGGGTTGGGGATGCAGTGAGCTATGATTATGTCACTGTACTTGAGCATGGACTATAGGGTGAGGCCCTGTCTCAAAAAATAAAATTAGATGTCCAACTAGGAATCGATATCCCAACAGACGCTGAAATACAGAGTTTTATACCACACTTTGAGTCCAATGCTAAGTAGGAAAGAACTGGAAGATGTAATGTATATAGTCATTTCCAGATAGTATTATGAATGTTATGGGAAAAGAAAAATCTACAAAATAATTCTAATCTCAGGGTAGAGGCTTACTTATTTTTTTATTTTATTTTATTTTTTTTTTGACAGAATCTTACTCTGCTACCTTCAGTAGTGTGCCATGATGTCATCATAGCTCAAAGCCACTTCAAACTCTTGGGTTCAAGTGATCCTCTTGCCTCAGCCTCCCTAGTAGCTGGGACTACAGGTGCATGCCACAGTGCCTGGCTAGTTTTTCTATTTTTAGCAGAGACATGGTCTCACTCTTGCTCAGACTGGTCTCAGACTCCTGAGCTCAGGAGGTCCACCTGCCTTGAAGGATTACCAGTGTGGGTCACTGCTCCTGGCCAAGGTTGATGTTATTCTATAAAATTTGATGTTTTTTATAGTGCATTCACAGGCACATACACTCTCATGTATACACAGAGAGCAGCAGAGCCTCTGAAGGTATCTCTCCTCCAGTGGTAGCAAAGCAGAGGGCTCTATACGTGTAACAGGTTGTGATGTCAGCAGAGTCCGTAATCCATCCCAGTTTTTGCGTAGAGCTTTGGCTCATCACAAGGAAATGCTAATACTTACCTATTCATTTATTCACACTCTTAGCAATTCGCTGTTTACTTAGGTACTGCAAAGTGCTGGACATTGTGGAAGCTACTACGGATGCAAAGACATATTGGATGTAATAAAACACTAGGGTCAATAAATATGGAAATATTAAAAAGTCAGATTTGGATAGGACTCATCATTGGAGGGTATCCCACTCCATTCTCTGACTTTTTGAGCCAGTTTTATGATGGACAGTTAGAGGTAGGATTATTAACAATGCAACATAGAATATATACAGAATACTGAGTATCTAGGAGTGAAGAATATCTGATTGCAAGCCTTCTCTTCTTACCTACTCTGCAAAATTCAGATGACATATTCTTTGGAAATTATTGCATGCATATATGTTGTTTAATATTCACTATTAGATTATAGAAAACTTTGAATATGAGGAATATACTCATTCCTAAATGATACCACCTATGCCCATACCCACTGTTCCCAGTGATCATACAGAAAACATTTCTAGCCTGTTGATGAAAACTACCTATTTCAGAAGGAACTTTTGTCTTGTCCTTGTCCCAACACACAGACTAACTTGTTTTGTTCAAGTTAAATGAATTGAAATTCTAAAGTGCCTCTGTAACAAAACTGTTGATTTCCAATGAAAGCTGTATAGCTTTCTGCATTCAGAAAGACAACTTTAATTTGTGAATCACTTAGTAACATTTCTTCTTTTTAAACTTTAGTAATATTTCTTCCTTTTAAGCTTGGAAGCAGGAGTCTACTGATTTGCTTTGAAAATGTGTTACTGTAGAAAAGAAAATAATTATATATTGTGGAACATTTTATCTGGGAAAATTGGTGAAGTAATAAACTCTGGTGGGAAAGATTAGAGATACATCCCAAAAGATATGAATGTCTAAATAAAAAGAAATTCTATTTTCCTAAAAAAATTAAACTATTTTCCAGTTATAATTCAGACCTTTTTGGCAAGTGAGGGACATTTGTATTTACTAATTTCCTTTGAACATGCCTGTGTTCCTCTTTCTTTTTCTGTTTTTGATGTAGTCAGCACAGAGTGTTAACAGGCACTTGAACCAAATGTGATGGTGATATTGGAAAATTGTATACTAATCCAATTATTTCAAGGAAAAAATGTTTTATGCGTTATATATTTATACAGAATATACACAGAATGTGTATACTCTTGGGAGTAAAGAAACATTTAAGAACAAACTAAAATCTATCATCCTGTCTTTCCAACCAACCCAGATCAGCAGCTACATAAAAGGTGGGATCAGAGCTAGGGAAAGATCAGAATTTCTTACTGAAGGCCCTGAGGCCTGCAGGTTACATAGGATACCTAAAACTCAGAATGGTCTCATCTGTGTTCCCTCCTCTTTATTGTCAACCTGATAGGTGTACTCACTCTGTAAAACACTCATGTTTGTTTTGATTTCTGAACTGAAGATTCTTCTTAAAGGCATCATCTAATCTGCTGACTATACCTCATGTTAAGGGAACATCTGAATAAAACCATTGCAGTATTTGTGTTTTTCAAGTTATTTGTTTTTCTTTATAGATTTTTATGGAGATGATTGTACAATGTTGAGATCAACTGCAGCTGAGAAACTTCTCTTATTATATTTACTAATTTATATAGCGACCAAAAGGTAGAAGGGAAATAAAGCAAAAACATATTTGGTAATTTCATGAATTTAAAAACTAGCCCTGGGGGAAAATGCATCACTTTATATTTTGTATCACTGCTGTGTTTAAGAAACCTAAAAATGGGAATTTCATATTCTCATATTTTGACAAGTACTTTACATTTGCTTGAATAAATATTTTACTATGAAAGGAATATGATTAAAAAGAAAAGAACCCCCCACACTATTAACTTTTCGGGAGCCTTAAAGCAGTAAAAGTACACATTCCATGAGCCTAGAGACGCAGCAGCATACAGTTAATTCAGCCAATCCTGGAAAGAGATTTTCTTTCTTATTTTTAAGCTTCAGGAAACTCTCCACTTGAAGAAAGGGGAGATGTGCTCACACTGTCATACTGACATGGCAGAATTTAGCTCTTTTCTGAAGAGCTTTCATGTCCCAAGAGCATAAAGACAATAGTACACAGTATAGAGAGCCAATAAATCAATTAGCTTTAACAGCCAGAGTTCAGGAAATGCATTTATTCTCTCCGATGAAAACACGGCTTTTCCTTGTAGCTATACTTCATACTGCTAAGGTCAATTTTTCACACGGAAATTATATTTAGTGGCTGAAAAATTCACTCATAAATTTTGTAAAGCAAAAAAGAAGCACTTACTAATGTAGGAGAACAAGTTTGTTTTATTTGTAATTATCTATCTTTAGAGTAATTGAGATTCTAAACAGCAGCTAATAGCCTCACTGTCTCAAATTACTACTGCCTGTAACTTTACCTTGCCAAATATCAAAGAGCTTTTCAATTGCAACACTACTACTAAAACCTGGGTCATTTTCTAGCAATTAATTGGAAGAGGTGATTAATAGCTTAATAATGGGTTGCTCTGTGTTTAAAAAGTGCAGGGGACGTGCATAGGAAAGGAATATGTAATTTTGTATCCCTGAAACATAACCTAATTGAAAAATCAGCAGTTGGTCTTATTTACTTTAGGCTTGTATTTCCAAACCCTCTTTTGATCTACTCTGAGGAAATGTGTAAATCTGGAGAGTATTTTTTAATTAACTCCTTGAACATTGAACACGCTATGAATTTAAGGAGCACAAGCCATTCCATGGCACCTGCTGTGCTGCAGCGAACTTCACAGGAATTCAAGGGCAATGCATGTCAAGTATCTTTCTGGAGGTCCAGATGGCAGCATCCATTCAGCGACTCACCACTACAGGGCCGCCCTGAATTTCTATGGTACACTCGCCTACAGTGTAGCCTTAATAAAGTGGTGTCTGGGAGCCTATGTCCACTTCTACTCTGGATGCTTGATACATTCACCACAGACTTCGTGATTGTAAAATCTGGCTGCAACCTATCACAATATTCTTCCAGAAATACTCATTGTGAAAGTCACTGTAATTTAGTGAGTTTATTAAGCTACATGTTAGGTGTCAAGGAAATGGCAAGTTGACTACTCAGTTGGGGAAGGGGTGATTAGGGGGCTGGTTCTCATGACAAAGGGGTAAAGGATGAGATCAACAGACAGAAAGGACCAGGACACCTATGTCTAACTCACTACAAAATCTTGTTGATCCATGACAAGGTGTTTGGCTATGGAACTTACTGATTTTTTTTTTTTTTTTTTTTTTTTTTATTGTCTGTAGAGATGTTCGTGTATTTTTCCCTTATATTACTAGAAAAAAGTCAAGCATAAAGCTCTGGATTGCCCAGTATTTCTTTCACACTTTAGTCCAATCTCTTCCCAGTTGAACCTAAAAATACTTGATTATTGGTCTCCCATGGTATTTGCATGACTTAATGTTATAGGAAGTCAGGATGTTAGTCTCTAACTGGCACTTATTCCATGGAACCAAACATAAAATGAGAATGAAAAGAACATGTGAAATAAAGAAAACTGCCTGAAAATGACAGCACCTCTTCTCCAGCTCTCACAGATCCTGGCATCTATTCTTGAAGTAGTTAATTCTTCCAAGTTCAAGGCATCAGATGAAGACCCAACTGGTCACAGAATTTTTCTTTCAACACTTCCCACATTTACTGAGGAACGTATAAGAATAACGGAAAATTATAAAAATTAGAAGAAAAAGAACTTGTCTCCTACTAGTAAAAGACACACACTTAGTCAAATTTAGTCTGTAGTGAAGCAGGAGCAGCGTGCCAGTGGTGGGCCAGGCCAGTCACCTGAAAACAAAGACCGGAACAGCATTAAGAGATTGCTGTCTGCTCCAAAACAGGGCCCTACTTATTCTCAGAAGTCGAGGGCTAAAGAAAGCCTGAATGAATAGAAAATGGTTCAGCTTATACCTTGAAATTTCCTGCTGGGCATGTAGTCTAAAGTTCTCACAATCCTCCAGCTCAGAGTACAGAGCTCTGCTTTCTGAATGTGGTAGGGGCAGGCCAACTCAGCTGGGGTAGTTCTTTCCTTCCTTAGCTTTTGATGATTTTCCTTGAAATATAATAATAAACTGGTAGTTTTAATTTCATCGATTGTCTTTCAACTCACCCTTAACTCTCCCCATAAACATCAAATACTTAGTACAATTTTCTATGCATTCAAATTTTTGGATCTGTTAACTTTGTGCCCTGGTTCTTTCTCTCTCAGAAGTTTCCTTTGTCTCAAATCTGGTTTTATGGTTTTCAGTCTAGGTCTATCTAGAGCAATACTTATCTTCTGGAATTCCATTTATTTCTCACCTGATGTACTTCATTAGTTTGGTGGAGTAAATCCTGTAATAAACTTTTGGAGAAAGAGCTCTTGGAAGGTAAGCAGTTTGATGCTCGGTCTGTCTGAAGTATCTGTACCCTACCCTTTCTTGTCCCATTGGCCTCTAGGTCTCAGTGTTTCTTCAGACAAATTCAATACCCTCTGATTCTTGATTCCTTGTACATTAACTTTTATAAAGGGGAATGTTTTATTTTTCCCATGGGAATCAATTAGAGTCTAATTTAAAGATGTGACATTTTGAAATTTTATGATTTTGTGCTTTGCCATGAGTCTTTGTCATTCTTCATACCTGGCACATGTCTGGAGATATGTATTTTTTAGTTCAGAAAGCTTTCTTCTTTTTTTGTTAATGATTTCCCTATTATCATTCATGTTTTCTATTTTTTTATTTCTCTTTTCAGACCAGGTCTCACTGTGCTGCTCAGGCTAAAGTGCAGTGGCATTAACTTAGCTTAACTGCCACCTCAAATTCTTGGGCTTCATGCTATTCTCCGGCCTCATTGTCCTAAGTAGCTGGGACTACAGGTGCATGCAACCACACTTGCTTAATTTTAAAAAATTATTTGTAGAGACAGGGTCTCACTATGTTGCCCAGGCTTGTTTCAAACCCTAGCCTCAAGTGACCTTCTCACCTCAGCTTCCCAAAGTATTAGAATTATAGGGATGAGCCATGATACCAGGCCTCATTAACTATGTTTTCTACTAGTCAGATATTACAGCTTTTGAAATGATCTTTTGATTGTCTTATTTTTTCTCATCTAAGTTATCATGATTTTTCTAAGACACTTCCCTGATCAGTTCTAATCTTAAATGTGTGAATATTTTTATACTTCATAATTTTCATTGTCCATAGCTTACTCTCTGACTTTCTTCAATAGCATTTTAGCTCCATGATTTATGAATACAGTATCATGTATTATTATTCTAAGTATACCGATAACATTATTTTCCTCATATTTTACTTTTATATCTACAATATTTCTATTCTTATTTCCTATTTATCTTGATTCTATCTTTCAAGATCTTTTAAAAATGTCTGGTGATCATCAGCTGTACTGATTGGAAACTTGCTGTGCAAAGATAAGACTGACAATTGGCCCTTTTTACTCTAGAGTACACAGTCTGCTTGCCAGCTGGTTTGTTTTCAGGACAAGTAAAAGAGTATAAGCCTAGCTGCAGACAATAAAAGTGGGGTAAGAAGAGGGTTATAGGTCTTACTCTTAAGTGCACAGACTTTTACTTAGTTTCTTATTTACAATGTAGTGCTTTTTCTTTGTCATCTTCTGTACTTGATGTCCTTAAAGACAAGATTTTTTTATTTTGGTTTTGTTTGTTTTATTTTGTTTTTCCTCTAGAGTTTAAAATTTCCTGAATGGTGGAGATAGACTAATTGGTTATAAAGGTAGGGACTGACATATCTTTTATTTAAATTGGCTATTTCTAGTAAATACTTTGCCCTGTCAATTGGTCTAGTTTGGAATGTTTTCCTTGTTTTGAATGTTGATAGATATTTCAGGAAGTAGAAGAAGAATATTTTGGAAAAGAGTAAATTCCTAAAATAATCACATAGATGGACACCTATACTGTCCACTATTAGGCAGGTTTTTGATGTTGGGAAAAATATGTGAAGCATATGTTATTATCAACTAATATCCTTTCATAGTAGACAAAGGAGTCAGATAAAGGTCTGCTTGGGATGATGGTATGATAGGCCAATTCCTTTTTTTATTTAATTTTTTATTAAAGTATAACTGTATACATTTATGGGGTACAAGCAGCTAGGAATGGGAAGAGTCAGAGTATGAAGTGGAAAACTGTGAATAGAATAGGTAGGAGAAATTACGGAGTATTCAGAGGTTGTAGAATAGATAGGAGAAATCATAGAGTATTTAGAGGTTGTGATTAGACTATGCGAAATCTTATCTTGAATGTTATATAGCCAATGGAAAGTGAATGGGAATTTTTGTGCTTAGAATTTATAGTCAGGACAATATTTCAAGAAATTTAATTTGGTACTGTGTTTTATCTTTCTCTGCTAGTAAAATAGTTTAATTTGACAAAAGTATAAATAGAATTCACTGAATCATCAACTCTTGGGTACTATACACGGGATGACTATGTTACATTGTCTAACCTGGAATACTTGTAAGACTGAAAGGGAATGATTGGGGCAACAGACACAGGTAGGGTGTGTCCCAGGCTTTTTGGAATGTGTAGCTGTCCTCTCCAGGGTGAAATTGGGGAAAGGAGGTGATAAAGAGCACATAAAAGAGTACAGAGGAAGAAAAGGGAAATGGGGAAAATAATCATTGTAATACAAAACTATAATTTTTATCCTTATATAGTTCTTTCTAGTTATTAAAGATCTTACAATAAATGATTGTGCTCTTATGAATCTATACCTGCAGGGATGTTAAGTAGCAATCATATTTGATGATCTAAAATTTGTATCTTTATTTGGTTAGAGAAATATATTCAGTTTAGACCCTCTAACAACCTGACAAACATCAGTCCTTGTGTTTATTGCTTTGTGTTCAAAATGCTCCAATATGTGCTGAATGATTATTTTAATGTGGAATACTGTACAAACTCTGTGAGTTGCAAATATAGTGCTTCATTTGAAGAATAATTTAGCCATTTGAAAGCCAAACTGCACTGAAAACACTCCCTCTCTTTCACTTGACCAGGGCAACTTATTTCTTAGGTACTGTAAGCCCAGCAGTTGTGCCCACTATACTTTTAGGAGCCCATGAAAATGTTTTAATTTGTTTTGAAGTCTGATGGAAAAGTGATAAGTTTTTAGATCAAAATGCTTGAATATGCAATAACATTCATTCTATTTCAATATAGTCAGAAAATATAATTTTTTAATTTTTACATATACATGTGTTTATAAGGTTTACATTTTTTTGCCTTCACAAAATTAAAAAGGCTTAAATTTTAATACAATAACAATGTTTAAAATAAGGACTAGAAAGAAAAACCTTGTAAAGAACAAACGAAGATAAATACATTCAGAAAAAGAATCAGACAATTGCTACATCGTAATATTAAGCAATAATAATAATGCAAAGAAAGTAACTTTTACATTGTCAAATAAGAGTATGTCTATTATAGAATACTTTGACTCTGAGGTTCAGTATGGAGTCATCGGTTAACATCTTCTTATTGTTTATTTTTTTTTAATCTCAAAAAATAGACAACTAATATTTATAAATAAAAGTAACAGATAATTTTGAAAAATAGATCATGCCAAATCATATAGACAATAGAAAAGGAAGAAATGCTTCAAAATGATTCTACTTGATCTGGATACACCTGACATTAAAATTGAAGAAAATATATTATTATGAAGGGGAAATTACAAACATATGTCACTTATAAATGAGGATGCAATATCCTAAACAGCATATTAACAAGTTGAATTAAAAATTAATGTTTAAATAATGTACTTTGGTCAAAATTAAATCCAATTTATGTGAGAATTAGTCACTATTTGGTTCACAGGGATCAATCCCTCAATCATTTCTTATTGAGGTTACTAGAGATTTTACTTTTTAATTTCTAGTTAGTCTAGCCAAAGGTTTATCTATTTTATTTATAAACAACCTTATGCTGAATGATAGCTGGGTACAGGAAGAAATAAAAAAGGAAACATTAACTTCCTTGAATATAACAACAATGAAGACACAAGTTACCAAAACCTATGGGATACAGCAAAAGCAGTCCTGAGAGGAAAATTTATCTCTTTAGAAGCCTTCATTTGAAAAACAGAAAGAGAGCACATCAACAAACTCATAAGCCATCTTATGGAATTGGAAAAAGAAGATCAATCTAAGCCTAACCCAGCAGAAGAAAAGAAATATCCAAAATTAAATCAGAGATTAAATGAAATTAAAAACAAAAGAATCATTCAGAAAATTAATGAAACAAGGAGTTTGTTAAAAAAAAATAAGAAAATATAATTTTTGATAATTTTTATGAAGACTGGGGTATGCAAAAGCAAAAGTCCTTAGGATCTATAAAAGTCATTGAGTCAAAGTAAGTTAAAAAAAATATATTTCTTAAATAATCTTCAAAAACCCTGAGGTATAATATTAGAATAATCTTTTTTTTTTTTTTTTTTTCTTACCTAAGGTTTCCTTTTAATGAGTATGTGGAACAAGGTAATATGGTAATATGGAATAAGGTTTTCTTTGGGAGGTGAAAAATCTTGAAAGACAGTTTTTCTATTTCCTAAGTATCTGTAAGTGTTTTGTGAGGAAGTGCTATTTTCATTCCCTAATGACATTTTGCTAATGGCAGTGAAGATGCTCCCAGGAACTATTAGGGACTTTCATTGGAGAAAGGTTGAGGAGATGCCCTGAGTGTGGAAGCATCAACCAAACTTCTCGGCAGGAAACACAGAGAGAGAAAGTGACACTAGGTGGTAGGTCACGTGTGAAAATAACTTGGTGGGACCTCAGCTTCACATGGCGGCCTCTATTCAATGTAGGACCTATCCCAATCACCTCTGTATGAAAGTTGTTGGAATGTCTACTATGTACAAGACTGTTCTAGATTCTGAGAAGATAGTAAGGAATAAATCTATCTACTTTGATAGAATTAACATTCCACTATGTTAGGAAACAAACAAACCGAGACGATAAATATCAGATGGTGATAATCTCAATGCAGAATATTTTTAAAAAATGTGATACAGAACAATCGGTGGCTGCATTAGGTAGCCTAGTGGAACATTTAATTAAAAGTATAATATTCAGAATTGAAAATAGCCAATATGGCTAAAGCATAGTGAAGAAGAAGAGGGTATTGAAGAGGACACCAGAGAGGTCCCTAGGGTACGACTACATGGAACAGTGTAAATAAATAAGAGGGAAGAACCTGATTGTGCAGAACAGTTCTTTGAGTGCCTTAGAATAATTTAGTTTTGCCCTTTTTCTCATTTTAGAATGTACTAGGAATGAATACATCTGGAGATAAGGAAGAGCTGGCTATAATAGCTTGGGCTCTGTTCCTGTTCCCTGTAGCAAGAGGATGTCCTGCAGTGCTTTAGGCCAGTGAGTTATGTAATGCAAGGGCATAAAACCCAGAGCAGGCTCCTTTCCAGGGACCCATCAACTGCAGTGCAAGAGAGGCAGGGGCAGTGAGACTCCACTTCCCCAGGGGAAATGTTCTTGAGCCTCAGTGGACCTCTGGCAATAAACCCAATGCTTTTCCATCCATTGCTGCCCATCTGTAAGCTAAAAGACCATTCCATATAACTTGCGTGCATGGGTATTCTGTTTCATCACACTCAGATAAATAACCAATGAACTTGCTTCATTGATTCAGTTCTTACCATGACAGAAATTCACTGGGATATTCCAGTGAATTTTGAACAAGAAACAACCTGAACTCACATTTTAGGCTTGGAAAGCCGGGCAGATAGAGGACATCTTGCCTGAGTGCAGAAAGCTCAGGAAGGAGCACTTTTGACAAGAAAAAGTTAAGTGCATGTGCATCTTTAATTAATTACTATGTTAATTTTTTTTTTCCACAGTTGAAGAAACAGAGTGAAGTAAGCAGCTGGGGAGGAGTTTTGAGTTTCAGAAAGGTAAACATTGAGCAATAAAGTTAAAATTTAGAACTATGGGACTAGATAAGGTCATGTTGGTGGAAGGTCTAGAGGTAAAAGAGAAGGAGAAAGAAGACAGACTTTGTAGGTCTTCAAATTTGAGAATGTAAACTTAATAGGAAAATCCAGCAAATGATACCACAAAATGGTCACCAGTGGAGAAGAATGAAACCTGAGAATATGAGAATATTGAGGCCAAGAAAAGAAAATATTTTCAGAAATAGGAACATCTGAGTCAAGTGCTGGTAAGAACAGAGGCTGGATCATTGGACTTGAAAATGTGGTGATCCTAGCAAAAGCAGTCTCAGTAATGTTGCAAGATGGTAGTAGGGTTGGATTAGATTGAGGTTAGAGTGGGTAGGAGAAGCTGCAGATATGGTGAATATATGCCATCAGTTCAAGAATTGTTGATGTTAAGAAGACACTGTAGAGGGGAGTGGGCTAGATAGAGTTGCTTTTAGACCCTTCCCTGTCTCTTCATTTTTCTCCCATCTCCTTTGCTTTCCCCTTTCTTTCCTTCTTTCCTTTATCTTTCTTTTTAAAAGATAGAATTTAGCATCTGCATATAACATTAGAAATAATATTGGAGGAGGAGAGAAGCTGATGATATAAAACCTATAGAGAATGGTGCTCACTTCGGCAGCACATATTCTATAATCGGAACGATATAGGGAAGATTAGCATGATCCCTGCGCAAGGATGACACACAAATTTATGAAGGGTTCCATATTAAAAAAAATAAATAAAAACCTATAGGGAATGATTAAGAAGCAAAGTTCTCATTAACACAATGGGTGAGAAGAAGGAATAATCAAAAGTGTAGCTTGAGAGGTTTGCTGTTGAATGCTGCACTCTTAGGAATAGGTGGGACAGTAGAACCTGTGATGATGGGTTAGTCATTTTGGAACAATAAAAAGGCATTGTAGTGATGTCAATATTGGAGAAAGAAAAATGGCATTATTTGAAGAAGCATTTCCCAACTAGTCAACAAAGAATGATTAAAAACAAGGACTAAAAGCAAATCAGATAAAAAAAGAATAGAACCTGCTTTTACTTGATCATTTTTTACATGGAGTCTTTGTACTTGCTAGTTTTTAAAGAGATGCATTCATTTGAATAATGGTAGTTGTGCAGCTGATCCCTCTCATTTTTTGGTTATAGATAAATCCCCCTTTTTGGTACAAATGTCGCATGTAATTGCATTCTGCCAAAACCTTTAAAACTGACGATGATTTTGTCCATCACCTTTAAATCATTTCTTCGTTCATTTGCCAAACTCAGAATTCTGTTATTCAACTTGGAGATCCCTTATGTTATTGGAATGTCTGTGTTCCTAACAAAGGCTCACTACTCATCCTCTCCTCCTTCCTGTTCCCCGCATTTTCTTGAGTATGTTAAATACAGTAGAACCTCTGTAAATTGACCACCCAAGAAACCATAACAAACTGGTCAATACACAGAGGTGATCAACCTATGAACTAGGCCTACTATACTGATATGTATATGAGGTGCATGTTCAGGCTATGAAAATTAGGTCCATTTAAGGAAGTGGTCAGGGTACAGAAGTGGTCAACTATGGAGATTCTACTGTAGTATATTGCCTTTTTCCTGAAATGCTTTAGCATGAACCAAATAATGCCATACTTGATTATGTATGTTCTTTCCTGATGCTCATTTTATCAGATAAAATTTTCAGCAAATTTTAAACACTTTAAGGTCAAGACAGTAGTTGGTCACTAATTCCCCTAGGGACTAACCAGTGCTTCAAGTGGAACAAATGCCTAATAAATGCTTGCAGGAAAGCAGGAGGAAAATATATTTTTAAGATTTATCAGCTCCTGGTTCAGTACCCGTAGCACAGTGGTTGTGGTGCCAGCCACATACACCAAGGGTGGCGGGTTCGAACCCAGCCTGAACCAGCTAAACAACTGCAACAAAGATATAGCTGGGCGTTGTGGCAGGTGCCTGTAGTCTCCGCTACTTGAGAGGCTGAGACAAGAGAATTGCTTAGGCCCAAAAGAGTTTGAGGTTGCTGTGAGCTGTGACGCCATGGCACTCTACCGAGGGTGACATGGTAAGACTGTCTCAAAAAAAAAAAGAAAAAGAAAAAGAAAATAAAAGATTTATTATCTCTTTATTTTACTGACTTACATATTTTCAATTTTCTTTGCAAAACTAATATATGAGTTAGTTTTGAAAACACATGTTTTCAAAAAAATTAATCCATACAAAAGTGAATATTAGAAGTGCATTGGTGGTATAGTGATGAGAATAACGGCCACATATATGGTGCATCTTAGAATGGGTACAGGAGATTGCACTAATGTACACAGCTATGATTTAACAATAATAAAAAAAAAAAAAATGAATGTTTTAGCAAATAGATCTCTCCCCACCTCCAACCCTCTGGTCCTTTCCCAGAACCATTCCCAGGTCTACTTCCTGGGCATCCCGCCTGGTGATGTTCGTTCATGTCACTCTGCAGTGCTCTAGGTTGGCAGTCAGCCCTCTATTCCTCCAGACAGGGTATGTGTACATGTCAGCGAAAGTTCTCCTTGAGTTGAGAGACTGGTTTATTTTTTAGCTGCTGAGAAATAATTAAAAATGAATGGATATGGTTGAATTATAGGAAGCACATTTTTATTTGAAGTAGTTATAAAAATATTCCTTGAAATTAAAACTCATACTTTGAATAGGTCGATTAGCCAGATTTAATTTTTCTTTCACTCTCTTATATCGGTGTAAATATTTTCATCTGTTATGCATAACCAAAAAAGTATATTAAACTGTCAAAAAATAAATGATTTGCTTTTGGCCACCATGGCTTGAGGGATTTATTTCAAGTCTGTTGTGCTACTGTTTGCCCCTAGGATGTGTAATCTATATTTTAGGGGAATGTGGCTTACTGTAAGACACCTGTATTATTTATGTGTGATTAATATTTGCATTATGGTGAATGAGGTCTTTTGGCCTTACTTTTCTCTTATAGTGATTTAATCATTTCTCACAAGAATGTATCATTATAATAAACATTCCACATACTAGTTTGTTTTTCAGCAATGACAAATGCAATTGTAATAAAATGTGAATTTTCAGTTATTAAATATGGCATCATGAATGTAATTTACTGGGCTACATCTGCAAGATGCTGCTCTATGGCACTGCTGAAGCGGAAATGAAGCCAGTCCTTGTTTGTATAAATTTAAATATAAACATTGGTGAATAGTATCTTTAAATCACAATGTTTAGGCCACTAGATCTAATTTTGTGTTTCTGGGTGTAAATATGTAAACTGCATAAACAGTTGGTTATATGGATGCCTATTAAGATGGTCTTATTGTAATTTGCAAATTTGCAACAAATTGTGAAGACCCTTGATCTTCCCTGACAGATAATATCATTTGCCAGATTAGGATATATGTCAAATTTCCATTCTGTGGGTCATAAGACACGAAATTTTTCACAACTTTGTTTCAGTAAAAGGACTATGTTTGAGTGAGGAATTGTAAGAGTTCCCAAATCTACAAGGCTAAAATGTAGCTAGGTATTAATGTTACCTGCCAGAACAGTCTTCCTTCACAATGGTGATGACAAAACATATTGCTTTCAACATACTTGGGATCATGTGGATTATGATCATGTGGATTATTGGCTATAAAAGGAATTAATTTTAAAATGGCTTATGTTTCCCTTCTCACCACTTGCCAAAGCTTGCCAAACAGCATGTCTTATTTCATATCTGAACATGAAAGGTGATAGATATGTAGGTAGGCAACTTTCCTTAGTGAATACATGGAAGCAGTATCTTTTTTGTCCTTTAATGACATTGTACCTCAAATTTGAAAAGATGTGAAGAACTCCGGAATTTAGAAACTTTTCCTTGTGTATCTTCTTTACTTTTAGAATTATAGACTGATTTTAATGCTGTAAACTTCAAGTGGTAAATATTTTGGAAAACGAATTCTCTGTCAGTATTTCAGAGAAGGGATTAGATCGGGGGTCTACTAAAGGTATGATAGAAGAATAATGCATGTAAATATTGGCACTGTGACATATTAAATATCTGTTAAGGTACACATTAAAATTGTAAAAGTGTTCAAACGTACTGAGTTTCCAGAGGAAGTCATCAAGAGTATTAAAGAATGATGCTGATAATTATACTAAATTCATCCAGGATACGGTGGACAAGGGCTTTAAAACTTCAGAAACATCAATTAAAGCCCAAGTTGTGTGCAATAAGCATCAAAAATTGATAAAAACTCAAATTTAGGTTTTTAGATTTAGTGTTTAAATCAATCAACTGCAAACAAGATTTAATTAAAGAATATTATTTCAAAGTGTAATTACCTACTGGGATTAGAATGAACCTCTATTGCCCATAATGTTCTCCTACTGTGATCCCACACTGAAAAATGTTGAGTTTTAGATTAATATGCATCTTGTAAGTACAAGTCCTAATCTCAATCTTAAAGGACATTTAAAACACACTTGGAACCTTCTATGCAATCAAGCCCAGTGTGACTACTCTGTCCACCATGCTAAATTTGTGATTACATTTTTTATGTGCATGATTTAAATCGCTTTAGCAGCAGTCCAGGGAGCATTTTACCCTGCATATTAATTACACAAAGGCTTTGTCGTGTGAGGGTCTCAGTGGTCATGGTCTGTAATCCAGCTCATTTGAACTGTGAGTACAGTTTTTGAGCATGCTGTGCACATCAACCCCAGCTTTAAAGCTAGAATAGGCTGAGATGGTTAACAGGTATGGTTCCTGCTTAAGGAATGAATGCCATTTATTTAGTGACATCTGCAAACTAATTGCTTAAAAATCTGAAAGTGAATATTTGTGCTCAGAGGGCTGTTATTAATACATAAGGAACACGGCTCCACGCCACAGCATTCCAGTTGCTATTGTCTCAAGTTAGCATTATCGATAAAACAAAATGATCCCTTCATAAAATACTTCACATTACAGGAAAGGAATTATTCCCTGTTTCAATTTCAATTCTTTTTTTTTTTATCATAAGTCCATATATATGTTTGGAATATTTTAAAACTCATTATGATTTAAAGAGGAATGAAATAAATCTTTCAGTATATTTATGTATACCTTTAAATACCAAGAAGCAGAAAATAGAAGTGAAAGATCATTAAAACCCATAGCATTTTAACTAAAGAATTTCCAAGTTATTCAGTACTTTAAAATGTGTTGCGTTATGACAGTTTGGTCCTGAAAGATCAGAAAATTCATATTGTTTTGTTTCACATATTTTAGTGGTTTAATATAATTATTATATTATATATTATTGAAACAAATGGATGCTCACATGTGATATGACATTAAAGGCTTAATGTCATGGAAGCCAGCACTGGTTCTTAAGCGTGAGGGAGAATCAGAATTAGTTTTCTCAATCCCATACAGAGATACCCAGGACTTATGTTAGAATTTTGAAATAAAAACCAATAAAGAAAGAACATGGGCATATACATGTGTATTCTAGAAAAAGACAGTGAGAATATAGCACCACTGATGGCTATCTGAGTAATTAGTAGAAAATAACTCTGCTTTAGTTTCTGTCCAAAGAAATGTAATGATAGAACTATAGAAAATATTTTACAATAAAAAAACAGGCAAAGGTTTCAAAATTCACATTGTGAGGAAACTCCATTGAATCTCTGCCAGAAGATGAAGGAGCAAGCAATCTTTTAATTGACATATATTACTATATTATCACACATTCCCAGAAGAGCAAGGAAAAGTATAATATTTTTAAAATGCAAATTATGTATTAAAAACAGAAAACAGATTAAACCTTAGCTACTAAAATACTTAATAATATGTAAGTGGGATGCTATAAGAATTGATTCTTTTTTCATTAAGCCTAAAACAATATGTGGTGTATCTGTCATGACCACTAATATTTGAGGAAGAAATTAATCATCACTCGGAAAGAATATCTTTGATTTTTTTAAAAAAAATGTTTTCAATTGTTTATGTATAACTTTTCTTACCCAAACCCATTTGCATTTTTACTTCTTAGTGTCAAAATCCAACTAACAGCTAAACCATTTGAAATTCTTGCTGGGACTCCTAGAAAAGTTCTACTCATTTACCATTCAATAATTTTTTTTTTTTTTTTTATGTTTCATGCAGTGGGCAATATAAGTAGTGTTGAGGAGAGTCAGAGCTGAACTATGCTCTCTGGAGTAAAGGACTAACGATCTATAGGAGAAAATGGCAAAAAAGAAAAAAAAAGATTAAGGTAAATACAATGGAAAAAATATAAAAGAAAAGAATAGAGAAATGAAGAAGTTTATTTTTCAGAGATTTTCTGTCTTCTATTGTCAGATTTAGTTTTCATTATATAATAAGTGTTTTGCAGACAAATTATTTTCTATATTCCTTAAAATAATTATTTTGGAATGAAATAGAATAAATTTATTCTTAGCATTTGTAAGAATATGCATTATATAGATATACATGTGTGACCATTTAATCAGAGCAATGACCATGATTTGATTAAGGCAAACCCACTCTAAAGGTGGAAAAATTTTAACTTGAGTTTTTGCTGCAGGAAGGATTCTATGTAAATTTAACATTAGGTTATAATATGCAGAGTGTATATAAGGTCATAGATATTTTTGTGGAATTGGCTCAAATTTATCCTATGGATTGAGGTGCGTATTTGAAAGGACTTTTTGGTGTGGTATTTGAGCAGTCAAATGCTACGTTGACTTACAGTTATGCATCATTGTATTATAAAAAGATTCAAGGGGAATTTGGCTATGCCATTTAGCAGGTCTGACAGCCTTTGTAGGAGTGTGAACACTCAAGAGGCCATGTAAAAATGCAGTGTCTATGTCTGAACATTTGTGCTCTCCCTACTGTTGGTTTGGGTTATAAAAGATTGTGATGTTTTTTAAAGGAACAGCATTGATTCAACCAACTCTAAATATTTTAATATTCATCTCAATTTTGGTAAAGTGAGATGAAATTTTAGGGTAGATATAGAGCTAATTTAAATTATATAAGCAGTATTTGCAA
This sequence comes from Loris lydekkerianus, assembly GCA_963574355.1. Taxonomy (NCBI): domain Eukaryota; kingdom Metazoa; phylum Chordata; class Mammalia; order Primates; family Lorisidae; genus Loris; species Loris lydekkerianus. The sequence goes on from CAUYPK010170308.1 coordinate 33,977, forward strand.
TTATCTGACGATCTCAGTAAAAAAAGAATTTTCGTTAGGACAAGAATTGCTTCTGTTCTTCATTTCTGTTTGGTCACATTCATGCCAAAAATTATGAATATTTGGAAACATCCTTGGTAACTGAATTTTCACTTTTCTTAGAGATGTTTGGCATCATATAGTCATAGTCCTCATTGAATTTTGTAGCCTTTATAATGATTTCCTAGCAGAGAAAACAATTTTATACAAGGCATATTTTAAGAGCCTATTACTTTGACTACTAAAACTTGATGTCATTCGATTTAAATTTTATAAAAGAAACAGTGTTTTCTTACTATAATCTGTCCTCTACTGAGTGCCAAACACTATTCATAATACAGTGTAACTCTTCCCTGACAAATTTGCCGGAAATCATGCTTTGTGAGTATTAGTTTAAAATTCCCAGTTCTTTAAAAAACACCTCCCTTAAAACTGTTTCAAAAATCTAGTAATTGGAAGTTAACATACCCTTTCAGAGTTGATGACTTTTCTGTATTATACTTTCTTGTATTTACTTCTTAGAGTTGTACATTACAGAAAAATTCATAGATTAAAGCTATATAGTTATTTTTCTAATGAAAAGCCTTTCTAAATTTCTGGCATTTTATATCAAATTTTAATGTTTCCAATTTTGAAATCTCAGCAAAAAACTATTGATGTGGGTCCCCTTTGATAAATTATAAAGGTAAACTTTAATGAACATTGAATAGGATCACCTTTGCTACTTGGGGTAATAGAATGAAATAAAACAAGCAAACACATTTTTCTTACTGCCACATGCCTCTCCTTAATAATAACTTTTGTCTCTTCTGCAGAAATAGATGCTGTGTACGTCTCATTAAATTACCTGACTGATGGAATAAATACACAGCCCATAGCTCTGCAGTCCCTAGTAAACTGAGTAAGGGTCTGGATATCTCAAGAGTTCTGCTTATTTACACATGCCTTGGACTGTTCTCACAAATATGTAAATTATTCTGGTTAAAACTAAATGCTAAAGTCTACACCATTAGTCTTCCACTTCATGATCTCCACATGGGGCTGTTAGAGGGATAATGTACCATACAATACACGGTTTACTTTTAATTAATAGAAAAAAATGTGAAATGAATATTAAACGTAGCTTAATGTGAAAAAGAAAGCTCAAAGCAGTTTGGTTGTTCTTTATTTATTTAAAAAATATTCAGTTCTGCTTCATGATTAGAAAATAAGTAATGCATTACCAGCCTGGATACCTTGCTGGAGCCTTTGGAAGAAAAAAGACGCTTAGCGAGGCCTTAACAAACCAGCTAATGGTCCTGGGCCTGACACAAAGACCGGTGCTTCAGGGAGAGGCCCAAGTAGCCCTTCTCTGTGCCTTTTGAAGCCTAATGTGGCTTTTCTCTATACCTCCTGCTGAGGTTGTCCCCTGCTCTGTACCATATGATTGTAGGATCTGGTATTAAATCTTAGAGTAAAAAAGCTCATCAAATAGAGTATTTAATTAAAACACAAGATCTGTTTGTGTTATAATTCAATGTGTCAAAATTAATGCCTCTGTTTTTAATAAATGGAGTTACCAATTCGCAAACAGTTTATCACACTGTTCTCAACCACAGAATGGAATTTTAATTATATAACATTATTTATGGCAATGAAATGATCGTGTTTCATAATATTTGCCAACAGCCACAAGTTCGGGTTTAAAACGAAAAGCTCTATTAAACAATCACTTCCTCAGGTGGATTCCCTTTTGTCTCATTTGGCTCACCCAGGATAAGGTAAAGACCTTGGGAAAAGACAAAGAGCAGGAATAGTTCTGGCGAAGCTTTAGGAGATAACAAAGTCCTCACTGAAGGCACTTATTTCCAAGATTAAAGGGTTTGAAGTAAAGCCTGAAATTAGTAACTTTTCATCTCCTTTTACGCAGACAGCCAGTGTTTTGTAATAAAATAAAGACCTTGCACTTTCAAACCTGCGTGCCAGACAGACTGTGAAACTGAATGCTACTCAATTTTAAATTATTCATACATTCTTAATTGTGATGTTATCCTTATAAATGATAGTAATGGTACTGTTTAAAACCTAAAAAACAGCAGGCACCTGCCAGTGAAACGGGTTCATTTAAAGCACAGCCATTGAATCCTTAATATGAGAAGCTATTCAAGAAGACTCAGCTAGAGAAAGTCAGTAAGACACTTGATTTTATAGTTTAGAATTAGGTAGCTTGACGTGATTAGAAGGAGGGAAACGAAATGCCAGTGCTTAATTTACAGAGAATTTACAGACCATTTGGAAAAATCACCCTGGGCAGAGAGGGTACTTGCAGAAAATACTACAAACTCTCCTTGCAAGAGCATTAGCTGTAAACAATTGTTTTTGTATTATTTGGCAGAGATTAAAATATTCTTCTGTGAGGCAAAAAAAGACACGTGAAACCATGAATAAAACATCTTGCTCACTTTAAAAAATATAAAAGTTTGTGTGTCTCTATGTGCATCTGCGTGTGAATGTGAGTGCTTAAAAAAAGTTAGTAAGAAAGATAAGTAACAGTACAAATAGTTCTTCTGAGTATTAAGAGAACTGAGTTAAGAGTGTGTAAAAACTAAGATCTTTGAAAGACATACCATCCTAGTCATTTTACTTTATCCAACATTAAAAAAAAAATGATGTTGCTTTGAATTCATTTTCAGAATCCTTTTAGTGATATCAACACTTGTCATGGTGTTGGGAGGAGAAATGTCTCTCTGAAATGTGGCCATATTCTTTTGGAACATACTTGTTAAAAAAAAATAGCAACTTTTTGAGGTTGTGTCATTTTTAGATGGACATTTTTACATACATCAATTTTTGTAACCTTTTGAACAATTTTTATTTTTTTCTGCTTGTAATTTCACATTAAAAGTCTTTAAAAAAGAATTTAACTGTTAAATATTTTACTCAACTATCAGTTCTCAGACAGACTAAATGAGTAAGGAGATTAGTAGCAGATTTATATGCATCCAACTTTGTGTCTGAGACATGAGTATTTCCAGGATTCTAATGATACTGTTTCAGGTATCATTAAATAATTTTAGCCCCATATCATTAAAGGCTGAGTAGAGCTAGTGTGAGTGAACCACATTTGAATGCCTCTAACTCTGTTATTTATCACTGAAGCCCTTTTTTTGCAGCCATTAGGAAAAGATACTTTCTTGTACAGAAGTCACAAAGTTGATAAATATGAGATCTTAACAATACCCTTCACAAAGCCCCAACAAAAGGGTTTGGTTGGTGTTGTTTACTTATTGACATGATTGCATGTGTCTATTACATGGCCTGAATGAATTTCTTTTTTCTATATGCATCTATACTGAAAAATGATATTTATTTTTAATTAGAATAATGAATACAATGCTAGATAGGGAAACAGAAAATACTATTCTATTAAAATAAGGTGTTTCAGATTTGAAATGTATATCATTTGCTTCAAATTTGAGAGTTCCACATTGAGAAAATAGAGATTAATGTTTCAAGCATAGGTACTCATTTCAGACTGGAGAAATGATAAATGCCTAAGGTGATGGATAACCCAAGTACTCTGAGTTCATGATTTGATTAATCCACATTTGCCTGTATCAAAGCATCACATACAACTATATGTACCAATAAATACATACAACTAATATGTACCAATAATAATTAAAAATGAAAAAAATTAAAGTACAGAATTGGCTGCTTACTTATCATCTGTGTCCTTGAGGTCACGGAGACAAACTGAGATCACATAATCAAGGCATTTAGAGATGTGGTTTATTTCTAGTAGCTTTTCAATAACTGAGCAGCTATTTTGAAGGTCAGTTTTACGGGGGGACTAGCTTGTACATTATTCTGTCTATCTATCTTCTGTATAGTTTCACTTGCAATAGCAAATGATTGGGTCATCAGCATAATGAATAAGCAGGGCACAATGAAAGTAATTGTAAAATTGACTTTATTTACTTGTTTCACTGCTACTTTAAGCACATTAAAGGAAAAGTTTGTATTGCAAGAATTATCCAAAGAATTATCAAAAGTTTGACTTAATAAGACATCCTTTTCCCTTCTCTTATTCCTCATACTAACAAGAGCTGGCACTTGTGGTGGGCCAGGCTCTTGTGCCACCAAGTACACCAAGGAATCCCTCCCTGATGCCCCCACCATGCTGCAAGGGTGCTAATCAAGGCTCCAGGTTCTGTCAGTGTCAAAGGTACTGGCCGGGAGGAAGGGTAGAGGGGTAAGAAAATTCACCGCATGATGCTTTAACTTATCACATTCTTCTGTAAAATATCCTTGTTTGTAAACTTAACGAACTTAATTTTGTTTCTTAAGACCCAGAGAATTCAATGTCACCTGGCTAATGTTCTAATAATAAAATACATAAAGTGCCATGGGAACATACTCAATGACCAGTTAATTCTCGCTGAAGAAAGACATTAGACCAGAAGAGTAATGTCATATTACCCTCAATAACCTCAATATCATCAAAATGTCTTCCTTTTAATATTTCTTTTATCTTCAAATAAGAAAAAAAAGTCATTGAGGGTCAAAGCAGGTGGGTAGGGAGGGTATTCCAAAACAGTCATTTGTTTACTGGCTAAAAATTCCCTTTTAGACTTTGCCATGTGAATTGGTGCCTTCTTGTAATGAAAAAGCCATGAGTGATTGGCCAAGATTTTTGGTTAAGATTTTCCTAACTATTTCTCTGTTAATGTTTACTTGGCCTGCTTTGCTTCTCCCAGTCAGCCAATAATTTTGCACAATATGATACACATTTGCGATGTTTTCATCAGTTCTGCTCATTATTGGCCACCTTGACCTTTCTTCATCAGTGACACTTTTCCTCCCTCAGAAAAACATTTAGTCCATTTGTGCACTGCATTTTTTTCCATGGCATTAGCCCCATAAACTTGAATTAACATGTCCCTGACTTTATTCTACTCTTGCCAAGCTTAACAAGAAAGTTACAAATGTTTGTTTGTAGTTCAAATATTTAATTTGTAATCCTGAGTTAAAGGATTTACATTTTTTCTTAATGTTAAAACTATTTGAAAACAAAATTTGATAAACTCTAAACAATATTTTTCATCCTGTCATATTTCTCATATGGAGGAATAAACTTAAATGCCCCTTATAAAGGGCATGAAGATAGGCTTTCTTGATGCCCCAACTCCTTCCAAAATACACAAATACACATTCACACATGCACACATACACATTTGGATATTTCATTTTGTTTGGCAAGTTTTTCTCTAGACCAGCGGTTCTCAACCTAGGGCTCAGGACCCTTTGTAACAATGAAAATACATCCTACATGTCAGATATTTACATTACAATTCATAATAGTAGCAAAATTACAGTTATGAAGTAGCAACAAAAATAATTTTATGGTTGGGGGTCCACACATGAGGAACTGTATTAAAAGGTCATAGCATTAGAAGGCATTAGAAGGTTGATAACCACTGCTTTAGACATTACCACATAAATAATACGTCCTAAGAATTTGGGTTTCGGCAAGAGACTTTAAATACTTGCCTCAACAAGAAGGGGATTAGTCCTATTAACTGCCAAAAAGGGAGGCATCTGTTTATTTTTACAGGAGAAGTGCTACTTTTATGCCAACAGATCTGAGATCGTGCAA
>CAUYPK010170311.1:0-24459 GCA_963574355.1 Loris lydekkerianus
GGCTCCGGCTCTAGCTGTGGCTTTTGCGGCAGCGCCCGCGCTGGGTGCTGGGCGCCTCCTGGGCCGGCCGCGGAGCGCAGTCTACGTGCCCGCGGTGCGCCCTGCGGCTCATTTCCCCGAGCCCGCCGCGATGGGAGCTGCGCGGGGATCCCTGGCCAGCCCCCTCCCGCTGCCTCTGCTTAGCGTCCTGCTGCTGCCGCTGCTGGGCGGTGAGTCCTGGCGACCTGGGGGAGAAGGGTTCGGGAAACACAGGAGTCCTACGGGCAAAGAGGGCTACCCGGGGAGGTGGGTTTGGGCGGCTGGAGCGGGCGCAGAAACCCTGGTGTCCTGGAGAGGCTCCCTGGGCTTGGAGGGTCCCGGTGGAAGGGCGCCAGGAGCCCCAGGGCCGGGAGGCTGGCGAAGCCCCCGCGAACTCGGTCGGGGTCCCTCTGCCACTCGCGCCGCGGGGACACGTTTCCAGCCTCTGCAGAGTTTTTCCGACCTGACCCGAGAGTTTGCTTGAGAACGCCCGGGAGTTGCCGGCTCCCAGGCCCAGGTGGGGAGTTTTCTACGGAGAAACAATTACCCGCCCTGGGGGTGGGGGTGCGGTGAGAGAGACGAAGTCACCCTGGCAGGCTCAGTCCAGGTGAAGGTGGCCGGCTTGGGGCCCGATGCTCCACCGACCTGCAGCATGCAAAGCGCGGAGCTTTGTTACCTACTCCGCTCCCGGCTTCCCTCCTCCAAGTTCCTGAGCAAACCTGGGACCCCAGATGGCCCAGCCAGTGGGAAGGAAGAAGGGAAGAATTAGGGGCGGCCCTATCTCCTCAGGCTCACGGCCCGAGCCTGGAGCCCACTTGGTGCCTGGGTCGACTCCGGGAGACGGAGGGTCCCAGGCTGTCGTGGTGACTAATGTGTAAAGGCCGCTGCCAAAATCGGGCATGGCCGGCCTGAAAGGTGCGGACGGGGTTTACTCTGCTCCTTCCTGGATTTCCATTCTGTCTATACTCACAGAAGAAAGAAGTCTCTTTTTCTTTGGGAAGAAAGGCAGAAAGAGCTCTCTCTGGCTTTTCTTGGAGGGCCTCAGCGTTTTGATGAGGGTGTGGTCGCATCTCCAGGGTAGACAGGACCCCCCTTCACCCCCGCCCGTAAACACCCGCAGCTTTTATTTCCTGGCCTGGTCACACCTAGAGTCTCTGCTGAGGTGTCGAAGTGCCAAACTACCCGCACATCCCAAACAGCCCGGACTGGAAATAGAGCCTCCCACCTTTCAAAACACAAAATCTTTTGGTCCTCAAAGCAGCTTTCTCTTGGGGAACTTTGTCCAAGGGACTTGCTCTAGCTTATCACTTTCCCTCTCCTTTGAAGAGTGGCAATGGGGAGGGCAGAGGTAGGGAACTGCCTTTTCTAACATCTTCCTGACCTGCCAGCTGTTGACGGGTTTTGGCGCTGGTGGAATCAACATCTCCCACCCCCAGTTGCAAAAGGAGAGGTATATGTAACCCAGGAAAGAGAACAAGCTCTAGAGATTTGGAGGAGGTATTTCTAGAGTAGCTCTGTGTTTTTTGTGATATGTACGTGGTGGTTATTGCTCATGGCAGAATCCACATCTGTTCCCAGAGGAAGTATGGAAGTTTTTTTGCTCAGCCAGAATGGAGACCCAGCCATATGGGCGAGCAGCCCAAGCTCACAGGCCTCCTGGGTCGTCTGGTTGGGTTTTGGTGTGTGGGTCTGACTGATGTGGCTGCCTTCACTGCTGCTGTTTGGAATTCTGGAGTCAAGGGGAGATTCTGGTAGACGGGCTCTCATTTGACAAATGCTAGATTCCTTCTATAAGAAGATGACTCCGATGTTAATGGATGTTAATCTGGTGATGGGTTAGCAAAGGGGATGGCCTATGGGGGAAGTTAGGGTAGGCTGAGGGCTGGGGACAGGAGGTCTGGAATCTCCTCAGTGGTAGAGGGGGTGCGGTGTGCTCAACAAAGGAACGTTTTAATGAGAGCCTTAAATCAATTCCACCAAATGTGCCTTAGTATGGAACCTGTCCTTGTGCTGTAAACAGTTTCACCCAAGGTCCCCGCTGTCTTCTAGTGAAATCCTGGGACTCAACCCACCCCCCTATGCAAGACTAAAAGAAGCAACAACTTTTTAATAGGTCACAGTAGAATTTTCCATCTCATTGTTTAACTGTGTAATTAACTGGAGTTGTAATGCAACTCCACTGTTAATAAGGCTGGAGTAAGGGACCTAGGCTGGCTAGGTTTGTGGATTAGACCATTTTGAAGTTTGGGTAATTATGCTGTAAATGACTATTACTTTTCAAACTTTGAGATCCCCATTGTGATAAATATGGTGGAGGAGGAGGAGAATGCTTGACTTTTGAAACCTGGGATTCTTAACTCCATCTGGTCAGTGTGGTCACTACCCATCCCCATTCCCATCCCCCTCCCTGATTTTTTTTCCTCCAGGCCCTTCTTTGGGGAAATTGAGTCATCACATTCTGGGATAGGATGTCTTTTAGATTCCTCAAGGTTCTGCAACCTATAATTCAGGCCTAAGCATTGCTTTCATTAGTGATGGCTTTTCTCAGCTGTTGCGCAATATGGTAGGAGGGGAGGGGTGATTTTCACATCATTTGCCAAAGGTTATACTTAAATACCTGGTATTCAAAGGAATATTGAGTGGTGGATGGAGAGGAAATACAGTTGTTCCTTGGTGTCCTCAGGGGATTGGTTCTAGTACTCCAAGGGTGCCAAAATCCCAAAATGCTAAAGTCCCTCGTATAAAATGACCTGGTTATTTGCATATAGCCCAGGCATATCCTCTCATATACTTAAATCAGCTCTAGATTACTTATATCTTATATAATGTATAAAACCTCGTATAATGTAAATGCTGTATACATAGTTATTACACTATATTTAAAAATTTGTATTATCTTTTATTGTTGTATTGATGTTGTTTTTTTCTGAATATTTATGGTCCTTGGTTTGTTGAATCCATGGCTGTGGAACCCAGGGTTAAGGAGGGTGGACTGTATTTGGCAAAGCAGCAACTCAAACTCATTGATGGGCCCTATGGCCCTGGACACATTTCTTCACCTCTCAGTTTGCCGCCTCTGTAAGGTGCTTACTTCTTGGAGTTGTGCTGAGGATTAAGTATAATGAAGTATATAAAGAGCCCCTTTCTTGGTCTTCCCTCTTCTGTGATGTCCTACAATATACCTTCAGCTTCCTGCTTATTCCCAGTAATAGGCATTTTTTACCTACCAGGATCTTCTATTCCAGTCCAGCTGGCCTATTTGCCATCTCCTAAAACATACCTGTTTTTCTCTGGCCTTTCTTTTCTATTGGGTCAGTCCTCTGGTGTGTATTGCCTTTTCCCATATCTCTTTTGCCCAGCACCACAGCCACTTCCACCCTGAAGCTGTCCAATTTTTCTTGCAGAAAGTGGATGCTTGAACTCCGTCATTCATAGGACACCTTCTATATTTTTGCTCCTGGTTTTTTTTTGTTTTTGTTTTTTTTTTTTTTTGAGACAGAGCCTCAAGCTGTCACCCTGCATAGAGTGCTGTGGCATCACAGCTCACAGCAACGTCCAACTCCAGGGCTCAAGCAATTCTCCTGCCTCTGTCTCCTAAGTAGCTGGGACTACAGGTGCTGCCTCAACACCCGGCTATTTTTTGATTGCAGCCGTCATTGTTGTTTGGTAGGCCCAGGCTGGATTCGAACCTGCCAGCTCAGGTGTATGTGGCTGGCACCTCAGCTGCTTCCGAGCCTGGGTTTTTGTTTTTTTTGAGACAGAATCTCAAGCTCTTGCCCTGGGTAGAGTGCAATGACATCATGGCTCACAGCAACCTCCAACTTGGGCTCAAATGATCCTCTTGCCTCAGTTTTTCTATTTTTAGTAGAGACAGGGACTTGCTTTTGCTCAGGCTGGTCTCAAACTCATGAGCCCCAAACTCAAGCAATCTACCCATCTCGTCCTCCCAGAGTGCTAGGATTACCCACTGTTGGGTTTTATTGATTTATTTTATTATTATTATTTATTTTTTTCTTTTTTGCAGTTTTTGGCCGGCGCTGGGTTTGAACCCGCCACCACCCATATATGGGGCCAGCACCCTACTCCTTGAGCCACAAGCACCACCACCCTGTTAGGTTTTAATTTAGCGAAGAGCTCCCCTTGTAGAATTTAGTACAGTTTGTTCGTTCATTTCTTCCTACTTTCTTCTCTGCGTCCCTCTCTCCCTTCCCTCCCTTGCTCCTTCCCTCCTTCCTTCCTTTCCTTCCGTTCTTTCTTTTCCTTTCGAGACAGAGTCTCACTCTGTTGCCCAGGCTAGAGTACCTTGGTGTCATAGCTCACAGCAACCTCAAACTCCTGGTCCCAAGTGATCCCCATGGCTCAGCCTCCCAAGTAGCTGGGACTACAGGCACCCACTACCATGCCCAGCTTTCTTTCTTTCTTTTCTTTCTTTTTTTTTTTTTTTTTTTAGTAGAGACAGAGTCTTCTTGCTCAGGCTGGTCTTGAACTTCTGAGCTCAAGCAATGCACCCTCCTCAGCTTCCCAGAATGCTAGGATTACAGGTGTAAACCACCGTGTTTGGCCTCAGTACCTTATTTATAATGGGTCCTTATCTATATTTATTAAAAATGAATGAACCTTTTGGGTGAAGAGCAAAGTTAAATATCCACTTTGCCCCCTTTTGTGCCCTTTCCAGTATCTCTGGGTTGGGACTGTCTGTCGTTTCTTCCTTGTGCCATGGTTGAATCAAGGGATGTTTCTGGGCTGGCTGTTTTTGGTGTTAGCTTTTCTGGTTTGGATGTGGCAGGGCTTTTGGTTTTCTCCAAATTCTCTGCATGAGCAACTGCCTCTGTGTGTGAAGCTGACTTGTCTTTAAAGCCTGCAGCTTAAAAAGTGGTGCTGAGATCTCTTCCTGTGTAGGGGCCTAGATTATCCAGTACTTTGCTACTCAAAATAAGGCCCAAATCCAAGTGGTATCAGCATTTCTGCATGTTTTTTTTTTTTGTTGTTGTTGTTTTTGGAGATGGAGTCTCACTCTGTGGTCTTGAATAGAGTGCTGTGGCTTCATAGCTTACAGCAACCAACAAACTCCTAGGCTCAAGCAATCCTCCTGCCACAGCCTGCCAAGTAGCTGGGACTACAGGCACCCATAACTCTTGGCTAGTTTTTTTCTATTTTTAATAGAGATGGGGTCTTGCTCTTGTTCAGGCTGGTCTCAAACTCCTAAGCTCAGGTGATCCACCTAGCTCAGGCTCCCAAAGTGTTTGGAACACAGGCGTGAACCACGACCTGGCCCATAGTCCGCATTTTAACAAGATCCCCAGATGACTCTGCACCCCTGAGTTCCAGAAGTCTTGGTCTGGGCATCCCCTGTTTGTACCAAAACTCAAGGTGCAGAGCTTTCCTGTTGGCAACAATATAAATTAGGGGCCCATTATCTATATAATATTTGAAGTTTTGCTTTAAATAACTTAGTTCATGTGAATGCTCTTTGATGTTGTTCACTTAAAATTATCTCACCTTGGGCCAAGCATGGTGGTTCATGCCTATAATCCTAGCACTCTGGGGGTCTGAGGCAGGAGGATCAGGTTTGAGATGAGCCTGAGCAAGAATGAGACCCTGTCTTTACTAAACATAGAAAAACTAGCTGGGCATTGTGGCAGGTGCTAGGCATTGTCCCACCTACTCAGGAGGATGAGGCAGGAGGATCACTTGTGCCCAGGAGTTTGAGATTGCTGAGAGCTAAGCTGATGCCACGGCACTTTAGTCTTTGCAACAGAGTGAGACTCTGTCTCAAAAAAATTACCTTACTATGGGCTTAATTTGAATTAGTTTTTGCCCCCCCCCCCAAAAAAAAAATTGTCCATTAAATGTCTGACTTTAGAAGGTTCGCAACACTAAATGTGATGTTTATTTCCTCTTGGAGACTCAGCTTTTCCTAGAGGAGCATATGTCTCATTTCATAACAAAAGCCAGTGGATTTGGGGATGACTTTTCAGGAATCCATTTGGTTCATAAAGGGAGGCATGTCTTTTCTAGGCATCAACAGTTGTAGTGTTGTTAGTCTTTGGAGCATTTCATATTCTGGAGTGAGGAGGTTTGTGTGAGTTTGTGTTTAAGCCAATGCAGCTTCTGTGAGACTCATCTGCGATAGATGAGTCTGTTCTGACTCTAATATTTGAGCCAAAGTAGTTTAGGGCCAGGGATTTAGTCTTTGGTGTTTTCCTAATGGAGAAAGGGTCATTAAGCAGGGTTGGATGTCCTTGGCCTGCATCCCTCAGCCTCCCTGTGCATTCCCTAACCTCAGTAACACACCTCTCTACTGCTGTGCCTGGACGCTACTCCTGCCCAGAGCCACATGATAGGGCTATAGTCTCAGGGCATGGTTACTGGCATTGGTCCTAGTCTTGCCCTGGAATTGCTGCCTGCCCCTTCCACATTTCTGCTCTGGCCTCCATCTGCCTTGTCCTTTTTCCTGAAGGTGTTGTAGTTCTGTTGTTGTGACTATGTTGGAGTCCTGTCACGGGGTTCTTTGAATTCACTGCTGAGTGCACATTCGGCCCAACGGAGCCCCCTGGCGCTTTGGTGGAGCTGGGATGGGAGCTGCCACAGTTAGTCAGTGGTTTGAGGAAGTCCTCTGTACTATGTCACTTTTTCCATCCTCTTTTCTTCTCTGAATTCAGGCCATTTTCCTCCCCAGTAATGCTACACAAATGGCAGTGGGGCAGGGAGGAAGCTTGGTTTGAAGGGCTGACACATGCTGGCACCTTTCCCCTCATGCTATTTGGTTTTGCAATGCCAGGCTCTTTGTCTCCCTATGTGCATTACAGGAGACTGGGACATGATTGACCAAGTGTCCTGAAGATCCCAAGCTCCTGTTAGAAGTTACTGTTAGAAGTTGATAAGCAGGATATGCACTTGCTGGTTGTGTGTGTGTGTGTGTGTGTGTGTGTATAAAACTTCTGAGAACTTAGATCCCAAGTCATGGGGTAAGGATTTGAATCACGTGTTAAGAAGATGTAGATGTATGTTTCTCAAAAATGTATAGTGGAGAGTACAGTGGGAGGAAAGTAACTGGTTAAAATTTTAGTTTCCTGGGCCTTTCTGCAGAGTTACATATCAGAATCATTGGGGGAGGAGTCATTAAATGAATTTTATTTTCTTATTTGTGAATTTTAATTAAAAAAAAATTTTTTTTTGAGTCAGAGTCTCACTATGTCACCCTTGGTAGAGTGCTGTGGCATCACAGCTCACAGCAACCTCAAACTCTTGGGCTTAAGTGATTCTCTTTCCTCAGCTTCCCAAGTAGCTGGGACTATAAGCACCCGCCACAACACCCGGCTATTTTTTTGTTGTAATTGTCATTGTTGTTTAGTAGGCCCGGAGTGGGTTTGAACCTGCCAGCTCTGGTGTATGTGAGTGGTGCCCTAACCACTGAGCTATGGGCACTGAGCCTTAATTTATAATTTTGGAATAGCCAATCCAACTACATCATTCACATTCCAAAAGGAAATTGCATTTAGAAAGAGCTTCCTTAAAAATAAATAAATAAAAGAAAGTGCTTCCTCTGAGATTCTTACCTATACTCAAGTTTGAGAACCACTGAGTAAGCAGAATTTGTCAGTCTGAAGTAAGCTTGTGGTATTGAGAGAAAGAGGGTGATATTGATATTGAGGGGCTTAGGAGGGAGTCCATTCAAAGTATTTGTATGTTTTCTATGTGTGAAGTTAAGGATGGGTAGGAGGCAGGAAGTAGACAAGATGGAGAGATATGAATCAGATGAAGAATAATGAAAGACACCATTTGGTAAAGTGCTAAGTATAATAGAACATTCCAGAATGTGTGGAACAGTAACTCTGAGACATGGAGGCAAATGGGGAGTGGGAGGGTTTCAGAGAGGAGGGCCAGATACTTCTAAATATGGTAGATGTAGGCCAGCGAGCAGCCATGCGTAATGAAGTGAGAGAAGAGACATCTATGGATCTGTGACACTGGTTTTTCTGTTTTTTGGTCCTGGCTCAATTGCTCTGTAGTTCCTTCAGCTTGAGCTGGTTTATTAACTTTTCTGAGCTTCTGTTTGCTCATCTGCAAGTAATGCTGATCCCTGCCTCGCCTGCCCCTGTGAAGTGACATAACACTCATCGTTGGTGGAGATGTTGACCTCTGGCTACCTCTGACAACTCTCCCTGAGACTGTCCTGGCCCTTTGTCTCTCTTTGAAGTCAACCTTTCTATCCAGTCATCACTCTCTACAACAGTTTTCAAGGGCTCAACAAAGTCCCTCTTGACTGGTAGCCTTAGAAATGATTTCCTCATTCACAAGGATAGGTTTTCTAAAAGTGTCTCAGTATTTCAACAGCAGCTCAGAAATGTGGGCACAACCACTTTGCATTTCCTGGATCTATGTAGATGTTCTATCCCAATAGTAGATTCTCCCAAGCGTTGGAAGAGGGAGGGAGGGCATCAGTGCTGGTTCAGGGCTGCATCTCTCCTGGCATGCTGAAGTTCTTCCAGGGTAAACTGTGCTTCTTGCAGCCTAGGCAGACTTTTATGATACCCAAGGGAAGGGATTCTATCATCATAGGGTAGCTGTGGGGGTTTCCCCATGGAGCAAATCTGTGTAATTTATAGAAACTTCTACCTAGGCTGTGGGGATTCCTTGAGGTGCTGTGTGATCAGGGGTAGAGTTTTTTTTTTTTTTTTGCAGTTTTTGGCCAGGGCTGGGTTTGAACCCGCCACCTCCGGCATATGAGGCCAGCACCCTACTCCTTTGAGCTAGCGCCGCCCAGGGTGGAGGGTTCTTCCCAGGTGGTTATGGAGGCCAGAGTGGGCACTGGCATGCAGGGTCTCTCCCCCAGTGGGACACACTGGCTCTTTATGTCTCCTTCTTGGGGTAGTGGTGGAGCAATGAGGAGAATGCTTGTCTGCTTTGGAGACTGCTGAGGTACATCTAGCTCATACAGTACCTTTGTGTACATTAGCAGTAAGTACCCCTTCCTCCAGTTGGGTCCAGCCCTGCACCAGGGCTCAAGACTTTGGCTAGTGGACTTCCAGCAGCATTTCAGTATTGACACTTTGGCCAGGTGTCTTAAGCAATGCACAACCTATATAGTTATATGTGACTGTCTCATTGGAACAAGGGTCTTGCAACTAATGACTCTTAGTCTTTCAGCTGATGGGTCAAGATGATTTTTATGACTTCTGTGCTAATGCTATGCTTTAGATTAGCCCTTTTCACTACTATTCTTCCTCCTGTGGAGGTGAGGTGGGGCACTGCTAACTAATGTACAATAGGAGGAGCCTCGGAGGCTGCAGCCGGTGACTGTATCCTCTCCACACTGTAGATCTGTGGCTCCTGAGGTCTTGGCCTATTTCTGGGCTTCTCTCTCCACCGGAAGATTTTGCTGTGTTATAGACACAGGATCTTAGCCTTAAGTGATGCAAAAGGCTGGCTGAGTCTCTAGTGGGGGAGGGCAACTCAGAGTTCATTTTTCTTTCCTTTCCTCTTCCTTTCTCCTCTTTCTTCTCTCCCCTCCCCTCCCCTTCCCTCCCTTCCCCTTTCCTCCTCTCCTCTCCTCCTATTCCCTCTCCTCTTCTCTCTTCCCCTCCCCTTCCCTCCCTTCCCCTCCGCCTCCCCCTTCTCTTCCCTTCCCGTGGCTCACTTTGTTGACCCTGGTAGAGTGCTGTGGCATCATAGCTCACAGCAACCTCAAACTCTTGGGCTCAAGTGATCCTCTTGCCTCAGCCTCTGGAGTAGCTGGGACTATAAGCGCCTGCCACAATGCCTGGCTATTTTTAGAGACAGGGGGGGTCTCACTCTTGCTTAGGGTGGTTTCGAACTCCTGAGCTCAGCTGATTCATCTGCCTCAGCCTCCCAGAGTGCTAGGAGACCCCGTGTGAGCCACCGCACCTGGCTTAGAGTTTATTTCACATTTTATCAAGGAGCGTTAGGTTTTCCTGTCTCCTCTCTCCCTAGGGACACCAGGGCCTCTCATGGCCCCAGGTAAAGTGTGTGGGTATTCCTGATGTGGAGGAATTCCTGCAAGAGAAGTGGTATTACCTGTCTCAAAAGGCAAGGCCTACGTCTTGATGGGCTCCAGCTGTGGATGTCCTGGTGCTGTCCATACCTCCTCAGGCTGAGGAGGCATCTGGAGGAGCACTGGGTTCAAAGCAGAGAGACATGGACCCTGCTCCCACATTTGCCCCAGACAATCTGCCTGACCATGGGCAAGTCCCTCCTCTTTGGCCCTCAACTGGAGGACAAAAGACTTTGAAGGCCCCTTGCCATTGTGACCTATGAGACTGGCCCAGTGTGGCACCTCCAGCCATGTTTCTGCCATACCTTTCAGCTTTCCTTTTTGCCCTTTGTTTGGGGTGAGCATTTTAATCTCAGGGTTGTGTTTTATTTTGGAGTCTCTAGTGCGTGGGTACAGATGTGTTTAGAATTGATCAACTGGTGATTTGGGAATTAGGATATAATTCTCTGGGTGCAAAGGGGAATTGAAGGTTTGAGTAAATTTTGGAGAGGCTTGGGAAGGAGTTTTTTTTTTTCCAGTTTTTGGCAGGGGCTGGGTTTGAACCCACCACTTCCAGCATATGGGGCCAGCGCCCTACTCCTTTGAGCCACAGGCTCCGCCCGGGAAGGAGTTCTTATGGGAGGAAAAAAAGGTGAGAGATTTTATCTGAGTAAGAGGAGGCAGAAATATTTACCTGGTCAGTCCCCTTTTCTTCTTTTGTACAGAAGGAAGAAAACTGATGGGAAGCTTAAAGTTGGGAAGAAAGGGCTGAGTGTAGCTTGGGAAAGCCTCTTCTGTAAAACAACTGCACCCACCCTGCTCTGTAGTTACAAAATGCTTTTTACTCACACTGACATTTGATCTTATCAACAAGGCTGAGAAGTAGGCAGACAAGGGTGGTGTTTTTTAGGGGGAAGGGTAGCATTTGTTAGGTAAAGAAACTGAGGCACAAAAGTATGATCTGCCCAGAACTGCAGAGCTGGTAAGGAATAGAGCTAAGACCAGAGTGCCAGTTTCTTCTTTGCTCTTGTATATCCATCATCGCTAGGAAATGTTACAAACGCATGCCTTGGAGGACAGTAAACGTGGGGAAGTGGATTTTGCAGATGAGACAATTCTTTTGGTGGATTCAGGAGCAGAATCAGAGAGTGGAGTAAGCTTTTTTGATCTTTCTACCATAAAGAATATCTCAATAATTTATACATGGAGAGATCTTTTGCACTCTCGCATTCCAGATGGTGAATTCCACCCTCCCCCTCTCTCTACTTTTGTTATAAAACAGCTAGATTAAGATTTTCAGTGATGCACTTGGAGGTTTGTACATATCTTAAAAGTTTCAATGAGTTATTGTCAGCTCGGTGTCCATAGCTCAGCGGTTAGGGTGCCGGCCACATACACCAAGGCAGGCAGGTTTAAACCGGCCCAGGCTTGCTAAACAACAACGACAACTGCAACAAAAAAAATAGCTGGGAGTTGTGGTGGGCACATGTAGTCCCACCTACTTGGGAGGCTGAGGCAAGAGAATCACTTAAGCCTAAGAGTTAGAGGTTGCTGTGAGCTGTGACACCAGAGCACTCTACTGAGGGTGACATAGACTCTGTCTCAAAAAAAAAAAAAAAAAAAAAAGTTATTGTCAGCCTATCTATGGTCTAAAAACCTGGAATACAATGCCTGAATCTCCAGGGGTTGAGCTTTTCTTATGAAACTATGAGTCCTTAGCCTTCTCCTGGTGCTTCTGGAAGGTCACAGGCAGTTACAGGCCCTGGCTTGTAGGTGTGCTGCCACATTCCAGACCACTGCTGCCTGCTGGGAGTTATACACTGGGCTCTGCTGTGGTGGAGAGTATGTAGGTGGTAACAGAGTCATCTTGCAGTGCTTAATGGAGTTTGCTGCTTCTAACTATTATACTTTTTTTTTTTTTGTAGAGACAGAGTCTCACTTTATCACCCTTGGTAGAGTGCTGTTTCGTCACAGCTCACAGCAACCTCCAGCTCCTGGGGTTAGGCGATTCTCTTGCCTCAGCCTCCCCAGTAGCTGGGGCCACAGGCGCCCGCCACAACACCCGGCTATTTTTTGTTGCAGTTTGGCTGGGGCTGGGTTTGAACCCACCACCCTTGGTATATGGGGTCAGCACCCCACTCACTGAGCCACAGTTGCTGCCCACTTTTTTTTTTTTTTTTTTTTTTCTTTTGAGACAGAGCCTCAAGCTGTCACCCTGGGTAGAGTGCTGTAGCATCACAGCTCACAGCAACCTCCAACTCCTGGGCTCAAGTGAGTCTCCTGCCTTTGCCTCCCAAGTAGCTGGAACTACAGGCGCCTGCCACAATGCCTGGCTATTTTTTTTTTTTTTTTTTTTTAGTTGCAGCTGTCGTTGTTTGGCGACCCGGGCTGGATTTGAACCCACCAGCTCAGGTGTATGTGGCTGGTGCCTTAGCCGCTTGAGCCACACATGCCGAGTTACTATTTTACTTTTGTATAGATGCGTGCAGATGTGCCCACACTTGGTACTTCAGGCCCTGGCACATAGTAGGGGCTTCATGATTTAGGGTTCTCTTCAACTTCTGGCTCTGGAGTCAAGTCTTTCAATTCTTAAGAGTGTTCACAAGAGGTTGGACCATGACATTTGACATTCTGGGAGATGCAAGTGTTTTTTTTTTTTTGCCAGGTGTATCTCCTTTTTGTTGAACTGTCAACTACTCTTTCTTTTCTTTGTTTGTTTGTTTTTTTTTTTTTGAGACAGAGCCTCAAGCTGTTGCCCTGGGTAGAGTGCCATAGTGTCATAGCTCACAGCAACCTCCAACTCAGGCTCAAGTGATCTTCTTGCCTCAGCTTTTCTATTTTTAGTAGAGATGGAATTTCGCTTTTGCTCAGGTTGGTCTCGAACTCATGAGCTCAAGCAATCCATTGCCCTCCTAGAGTGCTAGGATTACAGGTGTGAGCCACCGTGCCCAGCCCTGTTGAACACTCTTGATGATCCTGCTTGAGTTTGTTCTTTTGCTTCAGAAGTTCTCAGGTTCCAATGTGGGAACCTGTGTTTTGTGATGGAAGAATACAAAGGGACTACTCTGGTGATCTGATTCCACTGTTGCTCTTCTGTCAAAGAAAACCCTCCAAACAAACAAACAGAAAAACCCAAGAAAGCTCCAGCTCTTTTCCTTTCCTGACTGGGAGAAGAGAGAGAAAACATCCTCTGGCCAAGAAGTACTTAAGACAGGTGATATGCTAGGATGGCACTTGAGATCCAAAGTTCATTTCTAGCCACCTGAAAATCAAAACAAATCACAAAGAAAACATTGTCTTGCAGACTAAGGAAAAAAAAAAAAGGAAATGCTGTTTGTCTTGTAGTTTCAACACAAAGACAGATCATTCCATCGGTTTGGTTAATTTAACAGATTAAACCAATGGTTAAACCAGCCAATTAAAAAACGTCCAACTGAACAGCCGCTTTGGGCCTGTGATCTGGGCTCCTTCTCTATCCCAGGGGTCCAGGCTTCCTGTAGTTGGCCAGGGGTCCAGGCTTCCTGTAGTTGGAGTGTTGAGGGGAGGGGGCTAGGCTGAGTCATGGAACAGCCCTGGGGGCCTGGAGGAAGGTCTCTCTCATCTTCCCCTCCCCTTTTTGAAAACCCCTTTGCAGAACAAAAGGCTTTTATTCAGTAATCGCCTGCACCCTGTTTAGATCGAGTATCCTGGGTTGCTTGGTGTAATGGGGGAATGGAGTGGGGAATTTGCCCTTTATTTCTGTATAAGAGGCTAGCTAGGATGCTGTCCCTGCTTCTGGACCTCCTGTGCCTTCTCTTAGCCTCTTTACCTCTGTCTGAAGAGCCTTTGAAGACAGTCTGAGAGATTCTGTGGAGGCGGCTAGTCGGGCTGGCCTGCTCAGTCTCCAGGCAGCAATTTTAGGCGAGTCTCTACTTGGGCTTTCCCAAGAGACTCCTTTTTCCAGGCGCTCCACAGCTACCGCTAGTGACCTGGAAAGGAGTGCGAGAGCGCAGGCGCAGCGCGGGTGGCACCTCTGTCCGCCCCTTCCCACCCGGCTTGGATCAAAGGAGTCTCCTCAGGGAGCAGGGAAATAGCTCTCCCAATAGCCTCACCAGTGAGTAAACAGCCAGGGCCTCTCACAGCTTTTGAAGCGTGGTTGCTTCAGGCCCCGAGGAATGCAGAACATTTCATTTTAGGGGCGGACTTAGGTTTCCACTGCTTTCGGTATTTGCAAATTTGAAACAAATGCCCTCATTTAGCAGCAGGCAGGCTGGGTAGTAAACTAGGGCTGTTTAAGGGTGTTTATGATGGTCACAGGTATTTGTGGAGAGAGGGACCCCAGCAGGTTCAGGAAAAGATAGAGGGTTTATGGTTAGGTGGGTTGTACAAAGACCCCAGCCAGGTCTCCAGTGGATGGTTGTTGTTAGGTGGGCTTTGTCATAAAAAGCATTGCTGCCTCCTGCCCCCCCAGGAAGTATCTCCTTCTGGGAGACAAAGGAGTTTGGGATGGTGTTTATCCCCAGAGGCTGATGCTAAGGACCCTGTCCCTCTTGCTTGGCTGCTAAAGTATCAGGTTTCCGATGAACCCTTCTCCCACTCCCAGGACTTGAAAGGCTCGTTAAATGTGCTTTATATATAACAAGTTGGCTGAGAGGTTCCCCCTCACTTCCAGCCAGTTTTACAAGGAAGGAGACAGGGAAACCTGTTTTCCTTTTGTTGTTTCTGGAAGTAGGCTCAGGGAAGGTGTAATTGAAGAAAGACCCTAATTTGGGGGATCAAACAAGTGTTACTTGCCTTTGATGTGCAGCTTCAACCCAGAAGAGTCTGTTTGAGCTGCCCCTCATTTTGTCCCCTTCCTCCAGGGAAATTCAGAAATCTATTCAGGAACTGAGTTCTGCCTCCACAGCTTACTGGCTGAGAAACCTTAGTCAGTTCACATCACCTCTCTGAGCCTCAGTTACCTCTTTGTAAGATGAGGATAATAATTCCATAAGAATTAAGTGAGATAGTATATAGTATATTTCATTAATTCTAAGATGCTCTTTCTTTTCACATCTTTGAAATTGGGATGTAACTTATAATCAATTACATTAGTCTTCCTTTATCTATGGTTTCACTTTTTGTGGTTTCAGTCAACCACAGTCAACCATATATGAAAAATCTTGATGGAAACTTCCAGAAATAAACAATGTAAAAGTTTAAGGTTGTCAAATGTCTTAACGCTGTAATTGGGTAAATGAGGTGAAGGCTATGTTGATTAGTAGGATGTAAGCACTCCAATTTGTACAAATAATTAACACATTGAATTCCATAATGGCATAAATGTATTCATGATCTATGTACAAATGACTTAAAAAAAAGTAAAAATTATTTTAAAAAATGTTTAAGGTTGTATACCATTCTGAGTTTCATGATAAAATTGCTGACTGTCCCTCTCTGCTGTACCTGAGACATGAATTATTCTTCTGTCCAGCTTAACTGTTGCAGTATCACAGTTCTTGTGTTTATATAACCTTAATTTTACTTACTGTGCTCCAAAGCACAGAGCAGTGATGTGGCACGTTGTTGTAATTGTTCTATTTTATTATTAGTTATTATTGTTAATCTTTTACTATGTCTGTACATTAAATTGCATCATAGGAATGTATGCATAGGAAAAAACATAGTATATATGGGATTTGGTACTATCTGTGGTTTCAGACATCTACTGGGGGCCTTGGAATATGTCCCCCAAGGATAAGGGAGGACTATTGTACATAATACTGTGTCTTAGTTCAACAGGTACTATTTTTCCTTTTAGTGAACATAAATAATGGTGTCTCTTAAAATCAGTGGAGTTTTTGAAATTCAGTATATATGAAGGACTTAGGTCTGTGATCTGGTAAATGCTCAATAAATGATGGTAGTAACTTTGATAAAGGTGATTAATTTGCCGGGCTGATTTTGCTTCCCATCCATCAGTAACTTTTTTTTTTTTTTTTTTGGAGACAGAGTCTCAAGCTGTTGCCCTGGATAGAGTGCCACGGCATCATATCTCACAGCAATCCCCAACTCTTGCCTCAGTTTTTCTATTTTTTAGTAGCGATGGGGTCTTGCTTTTGCTTTGGCTGGTCTCGAACTCGTGAGCTCAAGCAATCCACCCACCTTGGCCTCCCAGAGTCCTAGGATTACAGGCCTGAGCCACCGTGCCTGGCCCGCCAATAACTTTTAATAGTTTGTTTTTTGGCTGGGGCTGGGCTTGAACCTGTCACCCCCGGCAAATGGGGCTGGTGCCCCACTCCTTTGAGCCACAGGCGCTGTTCCCCCCCCCCCCCCACCAGTAACTTTTAATAGACACTCTATTCCATTTAGTCAGGCACATAAATAACAAATGATGCTTAAGGCATGAGGCATCATGCTAATTATTGTGTGCATGTATGTGGGGTTGTTGGGGAACTTTTAAGTCCTCAGAAGGCAAGATTTGTCCAAAAGAGGAGGTAGATGTCCCTAAGAGGGCAAACAATCTATTATGGAAACAAGCAAGTGCTATTTACTTTGATGGGTCAGCTTAAACCTGGAAGGATTTGTCTGAGTCTCTCTGATGGCAAAGTGTCCCTTTCAAAAGGTTGAGCTGTTCCTGGGGGAGACTGGAGATTCACTCCAGGAATGGATTGTTGAAAAGCAATCAAGACAGAACCAGAAGAGAGTAATTAACAAGACAAGGGTACAGAGAAGGCACACAGTCAAAGTTAGGGGTAGAGGCTGGAGATAGGGCGATGGGAGTTAGTACTTTCTTCCCCTGGCAGCACGGGATTAGTGGAGTTCATCTTAACTTCATGGAGACAGCTGGTACCATTTGTTCTGTTTTGTTCCTGGAACATTGCCGAATGTCACCTTTCACCTTTCAGGACACATTAGCTTCATATGTTCACTTCTATAGGCTTAGGTACTCCACCTTATAGGGGTTTCAGAATGCATCTTTTTTGTGTTGTCACCCAGAATTTTAACTCTTGGTAGGTATGCCCAGGTGGAAAGGAGCTAAGGAGGTAAAAACTTACCAGCTCCTCTATCAAGTGAATGCCCTTCTTTACTTTATTTGGCTTCCTATAAGAGTGTCTTAAAGAATAAGGTATTGTAGATAATGTGCCTTGGACAATCAGGAAGAACCCTGTTGCAGTGTCAAGAAAATTTTCAGGCTCGTCCAGGCGTGGTGGCTCACCCCTATAATCCTAGCACTCTGGGAGGCAGAGGAGGGTGGATTGCCCTGAGCTCAGAGGTTTGAGACCAGCCTGAGCCAGAGTGAGACCCCTGTCTTTATTTAAAAAAAAAAAAAAAAAGCCAAGTGTTGTGTTGGGTTCCTGTAGTCCCAGCTACTTGGGAGGCTGAGGCAAGAGAATTGCTTAAGCCCAAGAGTTTGAGGTTACTGCGAGCTGTGATGCCACAGCACTTTACCAAGGGCCATAAAGTGAGATGCTGTCTCGATAAAAAAATAAAATTAAAAAAAAAAAAAAAAGAAGAAAAGTTTCAGGCTCAGCGTGCACAGCTCAGTGGTTAGGGCGCCTATATATACACAGGGGCTGGTGGGTTTGAACCTGGTCTGGGACTGCTAAATAACAATGACAACTACAACAAAAAAATAGCTGGATGTTGTGGCAGGTGCCTGTAGTCCCAGGTACTTGGAAGGTTGAGGCAAGAGAATTGCTTAAGCCCAAGAGTTTGAGGTTACTGCGAGCTGTGATGCCACAGCACTTTACCAAGGGCCACAAAGTGAGACTCTGTCTCGATAAAAAAAAAAATTAAAAAAAAAGAAGAAAAGTTTCAGGCTTGGTGTGCATAGCTCAGTGGTTAGGGCGCCTATACATACACAGGGGCTGGAGGGTTTGAACCCGGCCTGGGACGACTAAATGACGACAACTACAACAAAAAAAATAGCTGGGCATTGTGGCAGGTGCCTGTAGTCCCAGTTACTTGGGAGGCTGAAGAGAATTCAAGAGAATTCTTTAAGACTAAGAGTTTAAGGTTGCTGTGAGCTGTGACACTATAGTACTCTACTGAGGGCTGACATAGTGAGACTCTGTCTCAAAAAAAAAAAAAAGAAAACTTTCAGGCCTCTTTGCTTTTTGTTACCACAGTGGGGCCAGTATGCTGCCTGTGGTGCACATGTCTTGCTCTGTAAGTCTGTACGTTGATCTCACTCTGTAAACCTATCTTTTTCTCTCTCTTTTTTTTTTTTTCTTTGTAGAGACAGAGTCTCACTTTATTGCCCTCAGTGCCGTGGCATCACACAGCTCACAGTAACCTCCAACTCCTGGGCTTAGGCAATTCTCTTGCCTCAGTCTCCCGAGTAGCTGGGACTACAGGTGCCCGTCACAACGCCTGGCTACCCTATCTTTCTCTTAATAAACCTGTTTCTCACTTGCCTTAAAAAAAATAAAGAAAGAAAGAAAATACAGAAAAATTTCATTATTCTTTCCCTGAAAGCCTTGGATATACTGCCAAGGGCAATTTTGATGATATACAACTTTATTTTTAGAGGCTCTCTAAAATACATTGTAAATATTTTTATTCTGGGGAGGTTGATCTTCCTGTCTTCTTTCTTATGAAGACTGAAAGGCAGTAGTTTCTTTCAAATTAAGTCAACCAAGGTATGAGACCCTTTGTATGTCTATGGTACTCAGGTAAATAGATACCTGTGGGCACTCATTTGCTCTGAGTTTTGATTCTGTATTACCTCCATGACCAGGAAAGCCTAGAGAGAGCTTGTATGGAACTCTGTGGATCTCTAGCCAGTGGCTGATCTTGCGAGTGAAGATTGTGGTGGCTGAATTAACAGCTGCCTTTTCTGGACTAGGCTGGAGGTTTTGATCCAGCTGACTGGGCAACAAATCCCCTTGAGCCCCAGGTTGGAAATAAATTAGTTAAAAGTTCCTCTTAGACTCCTGACAAATTGCTTTCAGTTTTTGCTGCCAAAAGAGAACTTTGGAAACAGGGTGTAAATTGGGTTATTTATACTGCCTCTGTTTTTGTTGCTTCCGTGAAGAGTTGGTAAAGGAGGGTGAGGATCCAAGTGAGCTTTTCAGGTTCTCAGTGGGTGAGTTCTGGTACCTGGCATCAGGTGTAGTGGGGGTGGGGAGTGGGCGTGTCTTGGATGAGATGCCCTTGAATGCCCTAGCTGGATATAGGCTGACAGGATAGGCCTTTGAGGTTCCTGAGGCCAACCCCTTTCATTAGAGCAAAGAAATACCTTTTGTTTTTCTGTTCACACTTTCCTCTGCAGAGAGCCAGAGTCATAAAGAGGTGGAGATGTGAGGGTCTGCACCTTGTTGGGTGGTGGGTGGAGTTGGGGTGGAATAGGGCAGGTGTCTTTTTTTGTGCTGTACATTTCCTGCAATGTGTTCCCACTGCCTTGGGTGTGCAGGGGGTCGGGGGTGGGTCTGCCCAGGTTAGTTGGAGCACTTGGAGCTCTCCTGGGCTGTGTGCCTGCCTGCCTAGTAGAGCCCTGCCTGAGCTGGGCTGTAAGCTGGTGAAACCAGCCACACAAAGATGGATTTCACTCCAGGCTAAGTGTTTTGTTGCTGAATCATTTGCATTCATTAAAAGTAGTGAAGGGTGAGTGATATTTTAGGCCACACGAGTTTGCTGGAGGCCGCTGCCTTAGAACCTCATTAAGAATTCTTGGGACTGGGGAGAGCATGGGTGTAGCTCATTCAAAGCTTACTTAACTTCTGACTGCCTTGGGCATAGGCCAGCCACTAAAATATGAAAAATGTTTGCCCAACAGCCCCCAGAGCTTGGCTAGACTACCCTGGCCAAAGAAAACATGCTTACAATTCATTATTTAACCTCCTCCCGCGTACCCCGCTTATGTTTCTTCCTCTCCTGGGACCTTGCTGAGTTGGGGGTGCAAGATGGGGGGGGGCAGGAAGGCCCCTATTTGTTTTAAGAGGAAGCTCAGCCTGAAGCAAGTACTGTCTGTACTCCCTCTACCCTGCCCTCCTTCCCTGGTTTATTTGACCCATTCTCTATGGGTGGACTTTAGGTTGGTACCTGAGGGTTTCCTGTTTTAAAGAATGCCACCACAAATAATCTTATACTTATCTTTGACCTTGTATTTGTATATCTGTAGAATAAATTCCTGGAAGAAGAGTTGCTCTGTCAAAGGATATGAATCTATCAAAACTGCATACAAGATTTTGTATTTATGTTATTTTTGTGAGACGGGATCAAGTGGATCAAAATTTTGTTCTTAGTTCTACCACAAAGCCTAATGCTGCCCCGGATGCTCAGTGAAGTTCAAAGAAATCTGGGCTTTTAGTGTATGTATCACCCAACCAAGGTACATTGTTCCCATCATTCCCATCATTTCTCATCATTCATCCCTTCCCACCCCGGACCCCCCATGACTATTTCTTGAGTACATTCTAGGTACCCAGTAAAACACTAGAGATATAGAACAGGAAATGAGATAGCCAAAGTGTCTGTCCCCAAGGAGCTTACCATTCAACAGAGGGCTACCATTTAATAAAATGCATACTAATAATTACAATTATTAGTAAATGCATACTAATAATTACAATTAGATCGAGACAGGAAAATATTTTAGTATTAAGGGTTGCCATGTTTGATGGTATGCCTAGAAATCTATACCAGGGAAATAACTGAAATTTATTCAGAAGCCATTGGAATGACTGGATAGACCAGAAACTATTAAAAACAATTGAAATATAGTTATATCACATGGTTTTAAAAGGACAGTTTGAAAAGCATTGAGGAAATAGAGCCTATAATATTTCATAGACTGTCATAGAGCCAAGGAACAGATGGATGGCATCCCACGTAGGTCACCGAGTTAATATAGCCTGTCAAAGGCTGACAGTGCAGAAAAGAAAAACCAAACTACTTAGAAATGTTGATAGAAAAGTTTAGTATAAAATACTGGCAAGTTAAATCTAATACTGTATTAGAGGGTAATGGACCATAAACAAGTAAAGATGTATTCCAAAAAATGCATGGAGGACCCAGTGCTGTGGCTCATGCCTTATGATCTTAGCACCCTGGGAGGCTGAGGCAAGAGGATGGCTTTAACTCAGGAGTTTGAGACCAGCCTGAGCAAGAGTGAGACCCTTGTCTCTACTAAAAGTAGAAAAATTAGCCAGGTGGTGGTGTGGGCACCTGTAGTCTCAGCTACTTGGGAGGCAGAAGCAAGAGGATCAGTTGAACTCAGGAGTTTTAGGTTGCTGTGAGCTAGGCTGAAGCCACAGCCCTCTACCCTAAGCAATAGAGTGAGGCTCTGTCTCCCCCCCCAAAAAAAAATGCATGGAGAATTTAATCTCATAATTTATCAAAATAGGCAGTCAGAGGACTTACACTATTCTTTCAATAGAGGCAGGAATGACACCAGATGCAAATAAACATCCATCCCTGATTTTAAACAAATATCTAAAACTACAGTCAACATTATACTTAAAAATGAAATATAACACTGTTCTCAACGCTGGCGTCACAGCTCACAGCAACCTCCACAGTTCTTGGGCTTAGGCGATTCTCTTGCCTCAGCCTCTCGAATAGCTGGGACTACAGACGCCTGCCACAATGCTTGGCTATTTTTTTGTTTCAGTTTGGCTGGGGCCAGGTTTGAACCCGCCACCCTCGGTATATGGGGCCAGTGCCCTACTCACTGAGCAACAGGCGCTGCCTGATGGTACCATTTTTTACATGGGAAACCCAATAATGAGAAAATTTGCTCATTTTGCCAAATAGAATGCCTGTAATCCTAGCAATCTGGGAGGCCGAGGCAGGTGGATTGATTGAACTCATGGGTTCGAGACCAGCATGAGCAAGAGTAAGACCCAGTCTCTAAAAAATAGCTGGATGTTGTGGTGGGTACCTGTAGTCCTAGCTACTTGAGAGGTTGAGGCAAGAGAATCACTTGAGCCCAGGAGTTTGAGGTTGCTGTGAGCTATGATGCCATAGCATTCTACCGAGAGTGACAAAGTAAGACTCTGTCTCGAAGAAGGAAAAAAAAAAAAAAAAAAAAAAAAAAAAGCACAACCCCGAAGGTTTACTGTTTAGCTGCAAGTAACCATTTAGAAAATACAATGGAAACATTTATCTATTCACAAAATCAATAAAATAAAATACTGATGCATAAACCAATATAATGGAAAAATATTGAAGTAGTAAATGCTGTTCTATTTTTTTTTCTGAGACAGAATCTCAATTTGTTGCTCTGGGTAGAGTACTGTGGCATCATAGCTCACAGCAACCTCAAACTCTTGGGCTCAAGCAATTCTCAGCCTCCTGAGTAGCTGGGACTATGGGCGCCCACCACAATGCCCGGCTATTTTTAGAGATGAGGTCTTGCTCTGGCTCAGGCTGGTCTCCAACTCTTGAGCTCATGCAGTCCACCCACCTTGGCCTCCCAGAGTGCTGGGATTACAGGCGTGAGCCATTAGGCCTACCCTTCTCTTTCTAAACCAATTTAGGGAGTAGGGTAGGAGGGGGATAAAGGGAGAAAACCAGACAGACATAGGGATTGCACAGATGGAGATTTGAATATCACTTTTATTAGTGGTAAAAACTAGGTTGAACAAACGGCTTTAATCTGAAGAGGAGAAATTTGTTTTTTCATTCCTGATTAGGCAAATTTATCCCCTTGTCATAGCAGTCATGGAGGGGTGTGTATGCATGGGTGCAGATTATCTACATGTGTGCTATCTGCAGGTGCGGCTAACCCCCCCTCCAAATGGGTGGGAGGAAGGGTCAGAGGCAAACATACACAATTAGACATCACCTCCTAGAGGCTTGTGGAAAGAAGTAGAGTCAAACCAAAAGTAGTGTTTCAATGATACCCTCCTCTACTTGGAGTGAGGAGGAATTGTTCTTCCGTAAAACTTCCTTTGTTCTTCAAACTCAGGCTCTGGGTGCTTGGGGCTGTGGCTCATCCCTCCAGGGAAAGGCACCCCTGTCCATCAGTTGTTCTTGCTTCCACTTCACTAACCACACTTTTCTTTTGGTGGACCTTCTGGGACAGCTGGAGAACAGAGTAGATTTTCCCTAGAAGGCTCTCAAATGGATCAAATGAGGACAGTGTTTAAATTAATTTCAAGGCAACTTCATACCCAAGGGTAAGAATTCACTCTCTGTTTTCAGTCCAAATCATGTGCAAACACCATCTTTCTTTCTCTCTTCCTTTCCTTTTCCCGTTTCTTCCCTTTTCCTCCCTTTTCCTCTCCTCCCTTCCCTTTTCTTCCTCTCCTCTCCTTCTCCTTTCCTCTTTTTTTTTTTTTTTTGAGACAGAGTCTCAAGCTGTCACCCTGGGTAGAGTGCTGTGTCATCACAGCTCACAGCAACCTCAAACTCTTGGGCTTAAGCGATTCTCTTGCCTCAGCCTCCCAAACAGCTGGGACTACAGGTGCCTGCCACAATGCCCAGCTATTTTTTTTTGTTGTTGTATTTGCAGTTGTCATCGTTGTTTAGCAGGCCTGGGCTGGGTCCTTCGTGTATGTGGCCAGCACCTTCCCCAACTGAGCCACAGGCGTTGCCTGTCCTTTCCTCTTTTCTTTCTGAAAGAGTCTCTCTGTTGCCTGGTCTAGAGTGCAGTGGTGTCATCATAATCGCCACTGTAACCTCAAACTCCTGGGCTCAAGTGATTGTTCTTCAGTTCTGGAGTAGCTGGGACTACAGGAGTGGCCACTGTGTCTAGCTAATTTTTTTCTATTTTTGGGGTCTTGCTGAGGCTGGTCTCCCAACTCTCGATCACAAGCAGTCCTTCTGCCTGGGCCTCCTGGAGTGCCAGGGTTATAGGCATGAGCTCTTGAGCCTCATCAAATGCATCTTGCTTCCAAGAAGTTAAGTAACGACTGAGAACAGGGAACTTCACTGTCCTGTTCCCTGCTGTATTCTCAGCATTTAGAATGATGCTTGGTATGTAGTAGGTATGCAATAATGACCATTGAAAGGGGCTAGTAAATGGAACATATAATGCAGAAAAGGTCTTGTATTTATGATCTTATTGATTACAAATTCATGAGAAAAAAGTAACAGTAAAAAATAAACATTTAAAAATAGGCAACAAAGTTTAATAAAAAATGGACAATCAGAAAATCAGTGAGAGAAAAATCAATGAGAGAAAATGGACAGTCAGTAAAAATAAACAAGAAAAAATAGGCAACAAAGTTGAATAGAAATGGATAATCAGAAATTTAGCTAACCAGTAAACATGAAAGATTGCCTTGTCTTGTTAAGGAAAAACTAAATGTCTCAAGTACTAATTAACACAGCTATGATTTAATATTAATAAAATAATAAAATTTAAAAAACATTAAAAAAACAAAGTACTAATTAGAACAAAGTCACTCAGACTGACAAAGATATTAAGCATAAAGGAAGCATAAATTGCTGCATCTTATTATTATTATTTTTTGGGTTTTTTTTTTTTTTTTTGAGACAGAGTCTCACTTTATCGCCCTCAGTAGAGTGCTATGGCG
>CAUYPK010170312.1:0-15611 GCA_963574355.1 Loris lydekkerianus
GAAAACATGTTGCCTGGAACACAGAACGTTCAGGCACCTGTTCCCAGGACACGGCCTCTAAAGCACCATCTGTGGGAATCAGCCCCCCCCCCCCCCCCCATCTGCTTAGCAGGGGAGTCTGACAATGTGTGACATAGATGACATGCTGGAGATAGGAAGAGCTGGGGGAAATCAGATTAAGTCGGCTTGCACTTAATTTAAAAGTAAGGGTTACAGTAGAATTGACTTTGAATTAAAGGAGAGCATTGGCTAAACTGAGGAACACTGAACCTTATGGGTACCATGAGAAGTCAGGGTGTGGTCTACACACACTTCTGATTCCCATAGTGGGTAAACATCAGATTCATCCAGAAGCTCCAAAGCTACAGTGATTTGGACTCTGTAGAAATCAGAAGCTCAACTGCACAGTCCCCCCATCTCCCATGTAATTCTGAGGCACTGGGAGGTCTCAGCAAAAAGATCTGACTTGGACTTCTAAAGGGCTGGTTGGCTTTGCTGTAACTGTTAATGGTTTTACTGAGAGCAGAATGCAAAGAAAGTCCACCAAGAAACACAATCAACATCTCTTATTAAATGAATTTTTATTGCTATTTTATAAAGCTTAATATTTTTCTAAAAGAAAAAGAAATCAACTCACATGTAGAAAAGTTACAAGCAGATGGCTATAGATCACATAGCTATTAGGAAAAAGAGTACAGCTAAATAAATGCAGCAAGCAGTAATAAAATTAATACCTACATAAAACTAGCAGTGCAATAAGATAAGCAGAAAGCAGCTTTACGTTTAAAAAAAGTTATTTAAACACAGAAATAGCACCGAACAAAAAGGAATTGAGAAATGTAAACTTGGTAGGTAGATTCAAGTATAAAAGTTGTACCCCCAACTCTTGTACCAGAATGGAAGGGTTTCACAAACTCTGACCGTGTAGGGCCCACACACCCTCAGTGCCAACGCCAAGCTGCATTTTCTTAGCAGGATCATCAACGATTATTTTTTTCCCTCCTACTAAGTTATACATTAGACTCAAGATTGCCATTGCTGCATTACCCCGAACTACCAAATCTAGCCAGCAGCTTCACTACCATCAGCTGTTCTGTAAGACAGAAACAACCACTGCATTGTTTTATTTTTATATATCTTAAAGCCTTATGAACAAGTGGGTATTGAATACAAAAGTAACTTGTCCTTGGTTTTCTATTGCTAAGTGTAGTAACTAAATCGTAATATTCTCATTTATGGGATTGCTTAATACCCCTCAAGAACCAGGGATTCTTTGAGGTTAATAAGGTCACACTGTAAGCATAATAATAATAATAATGGAAGAAATTAAAATAAGTGGATGACATCCAGGAAAAGTGAAGAGAAACCCAACTTGTGTTTTCATCTAAACGCAGATCTCTCAGTAAAAATATTCTGTGTAAGTTCTTAGCATGGCAGATTTAAAATGGACATACCCTGCACAGATTTACATGTTGCATATCCTGTAATTTACCTGAAAAAGGCATATTTTTAGTTGTTTTGATAGGAAACCTATCAGTATTAGTTCAGAGTAATCATTACCATGCAATTGTTGACAGCTGGAACTACATTTTTCATCTGACTCTAGAGAAGATAGTTAAAAAGGGAAAAAATACAATCTTGTAAACTTTAAAAGTTTA
This sequence comes from Loris lydekkerianus, assembly GCA_963574355.1. Lineage (NCBI taxonomy): Eukaryota > Metazoa > Chordata > Mammalia > Primates > Lorisidae > Loris > Loris lydekkerianus. The sequence goes on from CAUYPK010170312.1 coordinate 1,659, forward strand.
GTGTTGATAAAAAATTTTTGTAAGTAGCAAGTTTACTTAATCTGGCTACCTACCTCAAGTTTTAAAAAATCTTATAGGGACAATAGGGCTAATATTATCCTGTAGTTAATATAAAGCTACTTTACTCAGACTCCCAGAGTCTCTTAAATTAATATTTTTATTCTTTCATAAAGCAATTTATTGGGGCCAAAAAATAAAAATAAAATAAAATCCTACATCAAGATTCTAAATCTAGATAGAAGTTTTGAACGAGAGGAAGGAAAGATAAAGGAATGAAGGCAGGCAGGCAGGAAGGGAGTTATGTACTCTGAAGTCATAAAGGTTGGAATACAAAAAACTAGTCTGGCTACTTAATGAACTCTGTAGGGATGGGGGACCTTGAGGCCAGTATGTGGCCTTCTGGATCCTTGAATGCGGCCAAATTTTACAGAACAAACTTTTTTAACAAAGGGATTCATTCTGTGATGTTTGGATTCAGTCGTGGGGTCACCCGTGGGATCTGGAGGCGACACGTGGCCTTGAGGCCTTAGGTTCTCCACCCCCCTGTGGTTTAACAACACAGCTTCTGGAACTGTATTCATGTTAGAACAAGGAATTCCTGCACTCACTGTTACCATTTTTCAGAAGTACCATAGAACGATGGTTTGAAATATTCTTGGATATGGAACATAATGTGTCCATTTTCCCCTTTACCCTTCATAACATGAAGTAAAAGAAAAACAGAAAAGAATCACCCGTTGCCCTCTATCCATTTCTACTCTTCAGAAATCAACGAAAAGGTCTCATCCAGGTTCTGATTCTCCATGTAACCTACCATCCTGATTCATTTTACAAATACCAATTGTTAGAAGGCAGCCATACCTGATACTCTACAGTTAATATTTAAATAAAAAACACAGGGCGTGTAGTGAAGGGACTTGAACACAGTAGGATTTTTAGAAATAAACAGTAAAACCTCCATGTCCACACAGTTATTTGAGAATCAGTGGTCAGGCTGCTAGAGTTCATCTTATTTTCATGCCCACAGACAGGGCTGGCACAGTTCATTTACAGCAAGGTGTGGTATTCACAGTTATTTTGGTCTTGACATCTGTCATGTATATACATTTATCCACATTATAACTAGGTTGTAGAATTTAAGTGCAGGGCAAATTATAGGGAAAAAGTACAAACATTCAAGTCGTCACACCCTGAAAAAAATGAGTTAGGCTGTAGTTGTAAACTTTTTGCACTAAATCCCATTTCAGGAACAAAATAAATAATACCATAGGATTCACAACTGAAGGTGGCTTCTGGACGAAGCCGAAGGAAGCAGTAGCTTTTTTAAACTGCAGGAAGGAAGTTTATCTCACCACAGATTGACTCAGGGCAAGTGGAATTGCATGTGAAGAACGCTTACCCTCGCTAAGTGCTAGACAACATCCCCGTAGAAAAACCACAAGGCTCTGGCAGATCTACTTCCAGCCAGATGATTCTTGAATCAAAACCACAAAAGTCAGCTGGTGCTTTCACTGTGACACCATGCGGACAGTCCGAACTCTAACTGTATTAAATGCATAATTAATAACAATTACCTTCAGGAAAATAGAATGATTCATGATGGTGGGAAGTTAACAGAACCAATTGATGAAAGCGAGAGAAAGGACGTGTCCTCACTACTGGACAGTTTGCGTCCTGCTTAGGACGTCACCTGGAACACAGGGAGAGTCAGAAGGTTTGACCCCACCACCCCTGGTGGAGGTTAGTCAGCGCCACTGCCGGGGATCTCCAGTCTCCTCTGAGCCGAACTGGCGTTTCGTGACTGATTCTTTTCTCTTCTCTTAAGGACAGGGTCTCCGAGGCTGCCAGGTGTTTTGAAAAACGTCTCACGCTGTGTGTGTCGGATGCTCTTGGGGGTCACTGGAACTGGAGACTAAACAACAACAACAAAGAGTGGACACCGAAGTGAAGTCAGACTGTTTTCAATCTGTGAGTGGGAAGGAAGCCCTTCCTTGCCCTTTGTCACCACGTCCCCTCCTCTTTGCTTTCCTATCACACTCACTCCCTGACGGTCTTCACAACCCTGTCACAGCTGGAAATTAAGTTCATTTATTTTGGGTGCAGAGAGGCAGTTTACCAGAGGCCATAAATGTGGCACCTGGAGCCAGGTCTGGGCTGTGTCATAACTAGCTGGGCAAGCGCGTGCAAATTACTTCATCAGTCTGTTCCTGAGTTTCTTCATCCGTGCAGTGGGGATGATGAAAGTTCTCACTTAATAGGGTTGTAATAATTAAACAAGATCATATTTGTAAGCACCTTAGAACATGTGAGGCAAATATTATGTGTGTATGTGTTCGCTCTTTCTGTTATTTGCTAATACATATTTATCCTCTCATGTTAACTATTAAATATTTATCCCCTTAATGGGCCCCTAAAAATGGCAGGAACCATTATCCTGGTTACCATTATATTTTCACTGTCTAGATGGGTGCCCAGTGTATAACTATAGAGCAAAAGGCATATATAATCTTTTATGACCCTTTGAGAAGCTAACATGTTTATTTCAATGTCTAGCAAACTTTTGAGGCTCTGAATAACTTATGTAAAATATTTCTGGCTGGCCAGGCGCGGTGGCTCATGCTTATAATCCTAGCACTCTGGAAGGCTGAGGTGGGTGGATCACCTGAGCTCAGGAGTTTGAGACCAGCCTGAGCAAGAGTGAGAGTGAGACCCCATCTTTACTAAAAATAGAAAAAACTAGCCACTTGTAGTCTCAGCTGCTCAGGAGGCTGAGGCAAGAGGATTGCTTAAGCCTAAGAGTTTGGGGTTCCTGTGAGCTATGAGGATGCCATGGCACTCTACCTAGGGCAACAGAGTGAGACTCTGCTCAAAATAAATAAATAAAAGAAAATAAAATATTTTTGGCCAAACACAACCCTTTCTCCAGGAGAGTAAGTAACCACTCTGAATGATGCCTAATATACTATGTGTAACAGGAACGCCACAAATATTTGTTGACTGATCTACAAATGGAGTTTGGGGGGTCAAATACAGTACTGATTAACTTATATTGATTATATACTTCTATACACAGACATTTTTATGTTTTACGAGTATATATATCTATACATATATACATATTTGCCTTTAAACATACATTTTAAGAAATGAGTAATGTTAAGAATCTTTGAGTTAGTATCAATTTTTGTTTCCTTTGATTGCTTCTATATCTCCACAATTAAAATTTAGGGTGGTTTATTTTAAATTAAAGCTTGGCGATCAGTGAAATCATCTAAATATCCAGCATTTCTCAAAAGTTCCCCTGAATTATGCCTAAAATAGGCCCTCTCTAATTCTAAATACAGAACAACAATTAAAAACACATGGTTGGATGGACGAGGTGGCTCACACCTGTAATCCTAGAAGTCTGGGAAGCCGAGGCCGGTACATTGCCTGACCTCACAGGTTCGAGACCAGCCTGAACAAGAGCAAGACTTTGTCTCTAAAAATAGCCAGGCGTTGTGTCAGGCGCCTGTAGTCCCAGCTACTTGGGAGGATGAGGCAAGAGAAGAGAATTGCTTGAGCCAGAGTTTGAATTTGCTGTGAGCTGTGACGCCACAGCAGTCCATAGGGGCAACAAAGTGAGACTCTGTCTCAAACCCCCCCCCCCCCGCAAAAAACCAAACCCACAAAAAACCACATTGTTGTCTTTAAATCACAGAATGTCTTACTTCATGCCTTGATGATTTATAAAATAAGAAAATAACTCTGGGTCTTCGACGGAAGCCAGGCAGAGCCTGTCCTAGTGCCTCTGTCCTACAATCTCAGCTAAAATTAAAGCTAATTCAGCACAGGCATACTCCATCCTAGAGGGATGGAGTCTTCAGGACAACTTTGGGTCTCACCTTTTGTAACTGGACAACTGAAACTGGATGTCCCACATAAATGGGGGGCTCAGGTTGGATGACATTGTGTGACCTTGACACAACTGGACTCAGGTTAAGTGAGGGCTGACCCTGAAGCTGAGGGTCTGCAGAAGGGAGTGTGGATGACTTGGCATTAACCATGCCTACAGGGCTGACAACAAGATGAGCTGTTGATCCAAGGCCAGGCAAGCTGAAATTCATAGGTCCTGCATTTGCAAGAGCGCCAGGAGCAGAAGAAACCAGACCAGGCACTGCAGGAGAACAGAGCACAGGAAAAGGGCCCGGAGTTGGAGATGGCAAGACCACGCAGGGAACACCGAAGGGCGGCAGCTGACCCGCGGGCGGGTCCCCAGCGTGGGGGGTCTGACCGCCAGGGAAAACCACGTTAAAGCCATTTAATCCTGAAACGGAAGCAGAACAAGGGACGATCAACACAACATGAAGATGCCTCAGAAGCTCACGTTCCTCATGGTCCTTGCAAATCAGAGTCCACAATAAATCAAAGAACGATGAAACCTTCCCTCAGCTGACCCTGCCCTGCAGCAGCCAGGCCAGCATGATGATCCCTGTGGTCATGTGTTTCATGCCTGCAAAGGGATCCTGAAGGGAGTTACGGGGAACCCAAACTGAGGAGGAAGTGAAACTTGCATGAGAATAATGACATCTCTCCTTCTGTAAATTTCTAACTGGAAATTTATATTTCGCTCAATTATGATCACAGGCAATATGACAGTATGAATAGTAAAAATTACTAGTAAATTTTTGTCTGTCAAAATTACAGAAATGTTCATACTACATCACAGCTGTTGCAGATTTCTTAATACACTGTTAAGGCTATCAGAACGTGCAGATTATGACAGTGTTGGACTTGCCACTAGATCGTTTTATTATAAGTACAGCTGACCACTTTGCTACGCTGACCACCTCCCTGACCTGACCTAACTTTTACAGACAGGACATGCACCACACGTGCGTACCAGTACAGTAGGCCTGAGCCCTTATGTTGACCACCTCTATAGGCTGACCAGTTTATTACAGTCCCTTGGTCAACTTGTTTGGCTGTGATTTCAAAAGTTATTTTTCTAATTATATTCAGTATAATTGGCTTCCTTTGTAATCCTATGTATTTCATTCTATACATCTGTAAACATTGTTTTTTTGAGACAGAGTTTCACTTCGTCACCCTCCATAGAGTGCCGTAGCGTCACAGCTCACAGAAACCTCAAACTCTTGGGCTTAAGTGATTCTCTTGCCTCAGCCTTCCAAGTAGCTGGGACTACAGGTGCCTGCCACAATGCTTGGCTATTTTCTGGTTGCAGTTATCGCTGTTGCTTAGCAGGCCCAGGCCAGGCTCGAACCTGCCAGCCTTGGTGTATGTGGCTGGCACCCTACTCACTGAGCTATAGGCACCAAGCCACATCTGTAAACATTTTGAGGGTAATCCTTGGTCTTCACCAGGCTGTCAAAGAGTCCATGGCAGAGAAGAAGTTAAGAATCCATATACTGGGCTGTGATTTTCACTCAGCGGGGGCCGAGTCTGTTTTTGTTCATCAGTGTATCACTCATACCGAACAACACACACAAAATATTTGCTAAAGGAATAAGAATGTTTTCTAGATAAGAGAACAATAATAAATACCTTCCTAACCTGTTCTGGCAGGTTAGGCTTAAGCTAACTAGCAATCAAGAAAAATCAATGTAAGTATCTTTGCATCAAGACCAGCTTTACGCACACAGTAAAAATTATTAATATTTTAAAAATTAACTATCATATTTCAGGTTTAACTCAAAATAGTAACAGAATTTACTGAGTGTCAGTAAGGGCCAGGCACTATTATTCTAAGTGCTTTAGATGAATTATCTTAATAAATTTAAATCAATTTTCATAGCACCCCCATGAAGCAGATACTGTTTTTATTGCTGTTTTACCAATGAGTCTGAATACTTAAGTTCATGCAGATGATTCACGGTGGTTAAGTGTTAGGCCCTCCAGACTGCTACTCAACCACAACATCTTCGGTACTTCTATCAGGGGTCCTCAAACTTTCTAAACGGGGGGCCAGTTCACTGTCCTTCAGACCGTTGGAGGGCTGGACTATAGTTTAAAAAAAAAAACTATGAACAAATTCCTATGCACACTGCACATTCTTATTTTGAAGTAAAAAAACAAAACGGGAACAAATACAATCACACTGCCACATGTGGCCCACGGGCCACAGCTTGAGGACCCCTGTATACTGCAGAGCTCAGAATGCTCACTGCACATAATGACCAAGGGAGTCGTACTACAGGGCGTCCATAAAGTTCGTGCGTGATTTAAAATAGTTTAACATAGTAAATTGCACACAAACTTTATGTCCACCTTGTATTATACTAAGTCAATACCAGATCCAGCTGCATTATAAGATAGAATCATGCCTTGAATTTGTTGGGCTTTTTCACCAAAGTTAAATGTTTTTTGGAGGCAGAATTTTACTGTTGCCCTGTGTAGAGTGCCCTGGCACCATCATAGCTCACGGCAACCTCAAACTCTGGGCTCAAGTGAATCTCTTGCCTCAGCTTCCCAAGTAGCTGGGACTACAGGCAACTCGTTTTTCTAGTTTTAGTGGAGATGGGGTCTTGCTCTTGCTCAGGGTGGTCTCCCACTCCTAAGCTTGGGCAACCCACCCACCTGAGCCTCCCAGAGTGCTGGGATTACCGATGTGAGCCACTGTGCCCAGCCTGTATTTTTTTTTTTAATTACCTGCTCTAATTATTTTCCCAGTTTTCCTAAAGGTGGTGAAAGCAGAAGCAGCTTCTCTTTTCATTTTATAGATGGAGAAAACTAGGGGGCTAAGAGTAAGATGACTCAGAGGCGACAGACAGCGGCGTGCCAATAAGCTGCTTTTGTCAGGCAACACAGACAAACGTTTAAGAATCCAATTTAGGGTTTGACTACCATGAGGGATTCTAAGACACCATGACATCCCTTACCGGCTGGAGGCTGCACAGGAAAATACTGCAACAAAGAGGACTCTTTGGTGCTTTCATTTTCTTTAGAAGGCTTTTCTTCATCTGCATTTCCTGAAGGCTCTCCCCACTCAGAGGAAGCAAAGCAGTTTGCAGTAGCCTTTCCTGAAGCCTCCTCTGACGCACGGAGCTGGCCATTCCCATGAATGTCTTCGAGGGGTGTGAATGCCCAGCCACTCAGAGTCCTGGGAGAGGCAAAGTCTGTGGAATCTGAGGGTGTCTAAGCACAACCAGGAAGCAGAAAATCAAGTCAAAATTTCAGCAGTAAATCTTAAATAACAGCTTTCTCAACATAGCAAACACAAACAATAAAGTAAAACAGTTGTATGGTACAATAATTGCGTGCCTTGTAAGTTGTTTTCATTCTTTCTATAGGAATGGTCTGAAAAGAAATGTCACGTCATTAGCCTCTACAGGCTTGTGACTTCCAAGTATGGAAATGATAGAGATTTTAGCAATGGAAAGCTGGCCATGGTATTTAGATAGTAAAATTTCCAAGCTGCTAACAAATAAAGGGTGTTGAGGCTACAGTCTTTTGGGGCCTTACATGGACTATGAGCTGGCCCCAACTAGCTGTCTTAATTTAATAAGACCCATGCCAGTCAGCCTTTCATTTCTGATCTGCAACTCAAGCTAGCTACAAAATGAGAAAAATTCATTTTGGCAAGAGAGAGGAGGAGAGGAGAAAGGTCCCTAAAACACAGGATGAACCCAATGCAGCATGCCGTGCTGACCCACTGCAAACTGCTGTAATGACCACACTTCTGCTTTCCGAGAGTTTTACTGGTCATATCTCATTAACCTCTGAAGGGCTACTATGTGGGGACATGGACGGCTCCTATTTTTTTGCCATTTTGTAGCCAGGGAAACAGGATCGCTGAGCAGTGAAGAGAACGGACTGAGCGCAGACTCACTCTGGAACTCAGCTGCATACTGGTGGAAGATTATTTCAGTGATCCCAAGTTATTTTTTTTTAAAAGGATGCAAAAAAGACTAGAAGAAATATACAAACATGTTAACAGTGATTGCCTCTACGTGGTGGATGATGGGTAAGGTTTATTCTTCATATTTTTTTTTAGCATTTTATACAAAGTGTGACTTTCATAAAAATCAGTTTTCTGACAGTACTATTTTAAGGCAAGATTTTTGGGAGAGCCAGTCCACATGTAATTGACACATGAAATAGCCTCACATTCCAGACTCCATGGATTATTTTTTATTTTTTTGAGATAGTTTTGTTGTTGCCCTCGGCAGAGTGCTTTCCGAGAGTGCTCAGCTGTGTGGGCGTCACAGCTCACAGCAACCTCAAACTCTTAGGCTCAAGAGATTCTCTTGCCTCAGCTCCCCATGTAGCTGGGACTACAGCAGCCTGCTATAACACCCGGATATTTTTAGGGTCTTGCTCTGGCTCAGGCTGGTCTTGAAACCTGTGAGCTCAGGCGATCCACCTGCCCCGGCCTCCCAGAGTGCTGGGATTACAGGCGTGAGCCACCATGCCCAGCCTCCATCACTTATTAATATCCACGTGTCTCCATTAGGAAGAAGCTCGGGGCCGGTGGGACGTCACCAGACACACCCACCTGCGCTCTCTCACCTTGAGCATGAGGAGTGACAGGGGGCTGTCTTCATATTCCCTACTTTGTCTTTTTGTCGCTGGCTCCTCCTCTGGCTTCTTCTCACAGAGGCGCTTCTGAGCCGAGGGTGCAGACGACAGCTCTCCTGCACCTGGGGCTTCGGAAATTCTGTCATCCTTTTCTGGCCCTGACCCTGGGGACTGCCCCTCCTGCAGGGCCCTATACAGCATGAACAGCGAGGTGGCGGGCACACACAGGAAGGGCTTGCCGGCAAGCAGAGCTGGCTTCAAGCTCTCCACGGCAGAGGCTACAGACGTGACTGAGACATCCACTTGTCCATTCAGGCTGTTCTGCCCAGAGAATGTCTGCAGGTCCATCTGAGCAACCGAAAATACTGGGTGGGCTAAAGGATTAACACTGTATTCAGGGTCGACAGGGAAAGGAACAACAGGGTCCAAGCTGCTTGATGGAGGCCCCACTTTCTTACTGTCCAAGGCTTCCCCCCTGCGATAGAGAAACATAACAAATACCATCGAGTTAGCGTGTTCGACCAACTCCTCACCCTTCGCTTCCCCAAAGAGAGCCAGAAGTGAGATAACAGTGCTCAGGCAGGTATTGAAACATACTCCCTGAACCCGTATTAGCTCACCCCAGAGCCAGATGACGAGGTACAGCCTGGATGGGTGGGTGGGGATGGGGTGGTGGAGCCAACGTGGGAAGAGCTGCCAGAACTTTAGCTGAGGGCTGCCGTGGTGCCTGCTCCTTCTCCATCTAGCAGTTATTAATTACTGAGCACTTACCCCCTTGCCAGGCATGTAGATACTATTATGATTAGCATAATATTATAATAATTTTATACAATTATGCTAACAGCTACTTTCATCTTGCTAACTTACCAGCGGGAAAACCAGAAGCTCACAGGCTAATCGACCTGCCTAAGGTGAGACAGCTCTTAAAAGGGGAACCTGGGACCCACACCCACATCGGCTGGATGCCGAAGCCCCAGTTCTCAGTCACTGCAACAGGCCCTGGGTGGACAACAGAGACCAGACCTCCCTTTGATTTGGGAAAGAACTAGTTCGTCTCAAGCACAGTGTGAAGTAAGTGAAGCAGGCAGTGAGTGAGGAAACAAACTCACCTACTCAATCACTTTCTCTCATGCTTGTTTCAGTCTGCTCAGTATCACTACAGCGTTTTTAGACAGCATACATTCAAAATTAAGTCCCATCAGTATAGGAGATCATAAACAATGACTTGGCCTTATATATTGAATAGTTTCCAAAGATTGAAAACCGCATTTAGGTTTTCAGAATACTTTTAGGAACAGATGAGGAAAATCCTTTAAGACAGTTAACAGGCCAGGTGTGGTGGCTCACGCCTGTAATCCTAGCACTCTGGGAGGCCAAGGCGGGAGGATTGCTAGAGCTCAGGAGTTGGAGACCAGCCTAAGAGGACACTCCGTGTCTACTAAGATAAAAATAAAAATAGTTAACAGAGGCCAGGGACTTCTTTCAACCTTTGTGATGGAATCACAAACACCTATTTTGCCTCCTTGCATCATCTCACTGTCCATTATGCCACTGAGAACAAAATGCAGGGCCCTGGGCTCCTAACACAGCTCCCCCGAGTAAGCGATCGGTATTGCTCAGCTCTGATAAAACATGATTTCTTTCAAAATCAGAGCCCAAATCTAAGTCAGACAGCCGGTTTGGATGCCAGTTCTGTCTCTTATCAGCAATGAGACCTTGGGCAAGTTATTTAACCTCTTTGGCTTTCAGTTTTCTCTCTGTAAAATAAGGATAATGGTACCTACCTCCAAAGATTATGATGATGATCAGATGGGCTAATATACATTAAAACCCTTGGAATAGCACCTGGCCGTCAGTAAATAAAGTTGGCTGTGATGATGACAGGATGATTTATGGGACTGTGAAGCTTGGTGTCAAGGTTGTAGCGAAATGTCTTTTCTTACTGTATTTATCTTTTTATGTGGTTCTCTCTTAGCTATCATAGCTTACAGGGTAAATATTTTATATTTTTGTGTCCTCGATGCTATTTCCTACTCAGTGTTAGACACATAAAGGAAACTTATCAATTCATAATGAACAAATAGCTGACCTAAATTTTACCTTTTAATGGGTGGCATTTCACTGCAGTCAAAGTTAATATTAGCACACAGAACGCACTCCGAGTTATTCTAGACTACTTACCAGGAATTGTCTTCTATTTTCTGTCTGTAGACAGCGGCTAGGCTTCCAATTTTTAAAGAGTAGCACCTTGATTCTGAAAGGGAAAAAATGAAGGTTTAACAAATATGGAATGGGACTTATACACACCAATTTCATACAGCAGAATTTGAACTTCTCAGCTCAGGGATTCCAAGACTATCTCCAATCTGCTCTGGTTTTGATTCAAAGACATTTCTAGAAGTTAGCTGTTAGAATTCAGGTCTCATTAAGAATTAGTAAGAAAAATAAGTGTCGGGTGGTGCCTGTGGCTCAGTGAGTAGGGCGCCAGCCCCATATACCAAGGTTGGTGAGTTCAAACCCAGCCCCAGCGGAAAACTGCAAAAATAAATAAATAAAAATAAAAAGTTTTTTAATAAAAAAAAAATAAATAAGTTTCACTTTGTAAGTCTAATCAATGTTGAGGCACAGGCCAACTGTGGCAAGCCAACTTATCTTTAAGGTTGACCAAGATTAATTTTAGGCATGAGGCCATGCTCACACCCTGTGAAGTCAGCATCTTCTTTGCCCCCAGTAACTGTTTCATTTCAAGCAAGTGAAAAGCAGACCTCAGGAAAAAACAGGCAAGGCCTGAAGAGTTAGCTCATGTTAAAAAGCTGCAATTACATAGCAGCTGATGAATCCCATGAATTAGGCAAGGGCAAGATACCTTGTTCTTCTCTGCATGGGCTGCTGGGTTCCGAGTTTACTTTCCTCTGGATCCTCCCAGAAGGCTGAACTGTGTTAAAAGAGCCATGACGAGCCAGCTTCTGTTTTGTACAGACTTGAATCTGACCATATGTTTCTCTTTTCAATTCTGGTAAGACAGATGCAGAAACATCCACTCGTTCTTCTTCTAAATAAATGAGAGAATTGGCAGTGTTTTATACAGCTATCCTTCAGGATTATTTTAGTCTTTTTAAGAGATGGCTTTGAACCTATAATTTTAATGGAGCTACCCTATAAATCAAAGGGATTTTATGAGCCTTGTCTCAAACCTCAATTTCTTTTAATGTACTAATTTTTTTCCCCAAAAGTTAGTGGATGACTATAAAATGAGATTGAATCCATATATATTCTAAAGTTATTTGAACTGCAACGTAAGTAGAGAAAGATGTTCTTCAACCCAAATTAGAAGGAAGCTGACATTTTGGATGCTCCATTTGAGCAAGGAGTATCAAAGGAAAATCCAACCATGCTCAGCCCCACATGCATATTTTGACATTCACTTTCAAGATTAATTGAGACCAGCCTCCTATGCCACAGACCTAGGGCAATAAACATGAGAAGTCTATTTTCTATCATGCTTTATTCTCTCTCTTACACAGTAGGAAGCTCTGTTACTAAGTGACCAAACAAATAAGGTCAGCAGGAGTGTCGACGGTTCAAATGCTGCAGCACAGGGAGGATGACAGAAGCCTGGTGGCCCTGCAGGCACATTTTGGGCTTTAAGAGGCCTGAGTAAAGTCCAGATAGAATTTTCTATATAGACTCAAGTGGCCACCCCTGTTGTCCAGACAGCCAGTCTTACCTTGTTCACTTGTGCTAACTTTTTTCTAAGCTCAAAGCATGCACATTTTAATTATAAAACCAATCTAATAAATGGACAGGCCCAGCTAGACTTACATTATAAAACACTTTCATGTTAACACAGCTTTAAAACTGAGAAACAAAATTACCTTTATGGTTTTCTTTTTCTTATAACAAAAGCCCAATAAAGGGTCCTTTTAGAAAAATCCAGAAATGACAAAATCAAAAGGAAAACAGGTGAAGCTAGTAGCAAGGACCATATTGCCTCCTTCCTGAAGCAAGTAACATGTTAGACAAAATGTACAAAACAGTGGCGCTAAGACACTGGGCATCAGGACATGAAGGACGGTGGTCTTTATAGGCAGGAATCTAATGAGCTGAGCTCTGGTGGTTCTAGCTTACTGTCTGGAGAATGTTCCTAGGTTGCGATGCTGGGAAGAGGAGCTAGTAGAGTCTGGTGGTCTCCATAAGTTGAGGATGCAGCTGGGTGTCCTGGAAAGCCAAGGCAGCTAGAGTTTGCAGGGCCAAATGCAGAGAGGAGAGGTGTGCACAACAAGAGTGCTGGGGGTTTGCAGAGGGTCTTCCTCAAACGTTCAGTGGAGGGAACAGGTGTCTGTTCACTGATACATACATTCCCTGATGCATGTGAGAAGGCTACCCCAGGCCAGGGACAGAAACTCACCAAAGGAGTGGAGGGAACAGGTGTCTGTTCACTTATACATACATTCCCTGATGCATGTGAGAAGGCTACAGGGACAGAAACTCACCAAAGGAGTAGAGGGAACAGGTGTCTGTTCACTGATACATACATTCCCTGATGCATGTGAGAAGGCTACCCCAAGCTAGGGACAGAAACTCAGCAAAGGAGAGGAGGAAACAGGTGTCTGCAGCTCAGACAGGGCTGATGATGGTGCTTGCTGTCAGCAGCTGCAGTGGAAAAAACCTCCAAATTCAGGGTGCATTATTTACCGTACTAAAAAGGAGGAGGGATGCCTTGGTAATGGGGAAAAATGTACTGAACTAAATGCTGATGATGTCCTGCCCAGCAAAGCTTGAAAGCAAGATCAAAAAGGATCCCTGTTTCCCTGCATCCCAGAACAAAGATCAAGAACATTTTATTTTTATTGTTGGGGATTAATTGAGGGTACAAGAGACCAGGTTACATTGATGGCATTTATTAGGCAAAGTCCCTGAGATCAAGAACATTTTTAAGAGCACAAAAAATGTCTACTACTTAACGACATATAATTCTCAGTGTCTGGCACATGATCAAAAAGTACCATGTACACAGAGAAGCAGGAAAATATAACCCAGACTAAGGAGAAAAATCAATTGACATTGATCCAGGAGTGACAAAGATGACAGACTAGTAACCAGCACATGAGAACAGTTATCAGACTTGTGCTCCATAAATTTAAGGAGCTAGAAGAAAGACTGAACATGCTAAACAGAGACATCAAAAACGTAAGGGTCAATTCTTTTTAGGGAGATTTTGTATAGTTGACGCTATTTCAGAACTTGATATAGGCCTGTTCAACATTTCCACTTCATTCTGGCTAAGTCTGGGTAGGTGGCGTGCTTCTAGGTATTGGTCGATTTGTTTCATATTTTCAAATTTGTGAGAGTAAAGTTTCTTGTAGTATTCATTAAGGATTTTTTGAATTTCTGAGGGGTCTGTTGTTATTTCATCATTACCATTTCTGAGTGGTG